>MU866086.1:0-94156 GCA_033296915.1 Triangularia setosa | reverse complement strand
TTTTCTTTTGGGTTGGGGGGTTCCGTACACAACCACTGCCAATCACAACCCCACCCCCCCCCCCCCCCCCCCCCCCTGCCTCCCCTTTTCAACATTTGCTCCTTCCCCTTTTTTTCCGACCGGAGCCTCTTCGCCCCAGCAGGGTTAGGGGAAACTAAACGAGATGGTCGTTGGAGTAGGATAAGGCTTGTGCGCGAGGATATGCAGGGGGTGGTGTGTGTAAGGGGGGGGGGATTTGCAGTTTGTAAATGAGGGGAATTGGCGGGTTGTGGCGTGGACGAAATTTTAACTTGCACTGTGGTCGGTGGGGAGGAGTGGCCGGGACATAGGGTTTGTTTTTTGTTTTGCTTGGGATGTTGCCCCGGGCCGCCGGGGAATATAGGATGTGGATTGATGGATGGGGGGTGGTAACTGCGGGTTGGGATATGGTAAATGAAGGAATCGCGGAGACTGAGGGACGGCGAGACGATCGAGATGTTGCGGTCTGCTTTTTGCTTTTAGGAGAGGAAAAAGCAACTGATGCAGAGGTCGTTGTCACGGTCGGGGGGTCATAGGTGCCAGGTCAGCGTTTGGTGGTGGTTCTGGGGAAGGAATTTGAAAACCGTGTGCGAAGGGCTTTGCAGAATTTCAACTCATAAGTCGGTTGATATTGCAACCATTGAGAATTACCATCACAAATGAAAGATACCAGAGCCCCCTCCATAATCTTTGGCAGAGTCCCATGGCCCGGGCTGCACTGCTCTGATAGGGCTGTGGCGTCGTGGGCGACGTACAGTGTGGACTGGAGACGCCACTAGCTGTTGACTCGAGGTGTAATTCTCAAGAGCCTCCATTTTACTTCTGGAAGCCTATTGTAGTGAGGCCAAAGCTAGTCCACCGGGCCGCTGGCCATGCTCGCGCCCCTATCTGATACGGTATCTGGGTACCGGCACTCGAGGAGCGTGGTGACTGGTAACAGCACCAGCACATTCTCACAGGAACGAAATTGAAGGGGATGAAACGGGAGATCATAGGGAACTAGATATCGTCAGTCGAGGCTCCAGATCTGGTTCGAAGGCTGTGGGCTGAACCTCTTTGCAAAAGCCTCCATCTTGCCACCGGGTATCTGCCATGACTGTACACTCCAAAGAGCTAATTTTGCAATGGCACTCTCCAAAAATGCTGGTTCCTGTGGATTCAAACAAGTCAGCAGGCGAGAAAGAAGGTTAGGTTGCTAATAAGCCCGGGAAACTACCAACCTAGATTGAGCGGTTGCGGAAAGGAAGAGAAAGACATGTGCTCAGAGTGCAAATTTGCAGTGTCCTGGGATACAATTTTCTTCTCAGAGATTTCTGTATTTAAGGCTCGCCTCTTCCTCTCATCCTCTCATCTTTCTTTCTCTCGTCACGCCAGTGTTTATCAGCCAGTGCAAAGATCAAGTAGCACCAGCAAGCCAGAACATCACCAAGCAAGAACCCCCTCTCGTTTGCTTGCCAGGATCTTCTGTTCGCTGGCCAAGATGAACTTGGACAACAGACTTTGGCTGCTCCAGCAGCAACAACAGCATCAGCACCAGCAGGCCAACAGTACGTATATTCTGTTCGTTTCATCACACCTTATTGTCCTGTCTCTTTTACCTTTGCCTTTCATCATCGGATGTCCACGTCCAGTCTCTTTTAGACTTGACCCTTGCTCGACACATATCCCTTCCCGTCTATGACCTGTCTTTCCCACGTCATGTCACGCCGTGTCTTGCTTTGTCTTCGATCGAGCTTGATAAACTAACCTGTTTTCCCAGACGTCTTCTCCGCTTATCGCCCTGTTGTCGCCCCTGTCCCGGTCGCACACTACAGTAAGCAGGCCCCTTTGCTGATCCAAGCACCCCAGTTTGGTTGTTTAAGCTGTATACGAACCTATGTCTAGCCCACATCCCCAACCCGGCCGGTGAAGAGCAATTGGCGCAGCACCTCTATGAGCAAGGCAACCCACAGATTGGCTGTAAGTTATTCATTCTATCCTACACAGCTATAAAATCGTCTGAGAACCGCCTTGATAACCGCGCTTTGATAACAGGGTTTCAGCTAAGCGGCTATGATAGACTGAAGCTTATAGGAGCCGCCAGGAGAAGGCTCGGGCAGAGACAGAGGAAAGAGACGATAAGAAGCAATGGGGTGAGGAAGGCACGGGGGGAAACTCTTAAAACCACAAGAGTACTCGCCGCAGAGGAAAGGGAGAGGAAAAAGGAAGAAAGAGCTGCTAGGAGAAATGGGGCGGCACCATCGCAGCAGCCGCCGCCGGTTCCCGAGCCGATAGTAAAGGAGGAGTTGATGCAGGCCATCCGCAGGAAATGCGCCGCAGACTATGCAGCCGCTTGCCTGCAAGCGGACGAGCAGCTCGAGGGAGCGGGTTTGGGGTTTAACAAAAGGTGGGGGTGGGAATGGGAGACCGGAGCCCCAGCCCAGGTTCTCCTGCCTACGAGTCCTGACCCGAGGACAGGATCGGCATTTGCTAACGCAGTGAATGCCTATGGTTCTAGGTATGACTTTGGTGCTCGTTGCCAACAGTGGTATCTTGACTTGTAGGAGGAGCAGCAGCAGCAGCAACAACGGCCGGTACAGCAGGCCCCTGCCCCCGTGGAGGCCGAGGAGGACGAGCCGATGTCAGACTTGGACGACTTGGTTGTTGTTGGGGATGATCTTTTTGGTGATGGGGAACTTTAATCTCCTTGGATGAGCATGTATTTCTCGCACCTATAGATAGGTGCCCGCTTGGATTTTGATGAAAGGAATACGTGGGCATGGAGGACTGGCTGGAATTTTGTTTGTTTGGTATAGGGCAAGCGCTGAAGTTGCGGGCATCAATACCTCCTCCCCCCTTCCTTTCTTGGAATCTCGGCACATGGAAGGAAACGTTGGAATTACTGGGAGTCTGGCATCGGCGAAGGTTTTAATGAGGGCATGGAACCGTTACGATAGGTTGGGGACACCTCAAAGTCTTTTCAAGACAGGGCCAGATACACACACAGTCACGTTTGACAACTCAACCATTTTAATATATTTCTTTGGTCGAATTCATGTGATATGTCTCTTTCAATCTTTGACTTTCAAATGAGTTTCTGTTTGGGATTGCTGTCCATGTCGTGAAGGTGGATTTACTTGTTGACCAAGATTACCACAAGTCTTTCAGGATTACCTCACACTTCAACAAGCACTCGACACCAAGACCATTACCAGAACCATTGCCAAAATCATCACCACAGGACGCAAACGCACTGGCAACTTAGGTGCTCACGCAAATACCTGTCATCACCTGCCAAAAGACGACTTAAAGAGGGACGAGGAGGCCTGCGATCTCTTGCAGAGAGTCGAGTTCAACCGCACGACCTCACGACCTCACGTTCCACCTTCAGTCTGTTGCAGACCTAGGACCCGTTCCTTACTCAACGTCTCCCACCAACAAGATACAAGCCCTAGAGTGTATGTAGACAGCTACAGCAATACCTGAAACGGCCATCAAAGAAAGAAATACTGTGTGTGTCATTTATGTTTCATTTATCTTGCCAACATCTAAAATATCCGATCTATTAAAGGGGCCTGATCTACCCTCCCCTGAAGCAAAGCAAAACTAACTGCCGCACCAATCTAGCGTTTTCTTTACAAAATCCGGTCATACATCACGTGTCGCAGTCGTTACTTTTTTGTTTTATCCTCCCCCCAGGCATCTAGCAATACCTTTCCCCCTTACCCCCTTACTTATTAATTCCTCGTAATAACAACCTCCACCTTCTTGGTAATCCCCTCATGATCCAGTATCATCTCTGTGCTATTATTTCCCTTGACCACATGCCCCTCAAAGCTCCCATCCGTGGTGTCATGCACGCTCCCCAACTCCAACGCCTTGGACCTGTTGCTCTTCCACGTCCGCATCGCGTACCTCGAGCCAATGTCCTGCGAAGCATACCCCGTCTTCTTGGACCTCATCCCGCTTCCTCCCGTGGACTTTTCGTTGTAGTACTTGACCAAGGGTGCCAAGGTGGGAACGTTGGCGACGATGATACCGAGGTTGTTCTCGACGGCGCTCCAGAGGATCAAGGGGGCGGAGTCGAGGTAGTTGGCGAGTTGCTTGACGGTTTGGATTCGGATGATTTGGATGACGGTGATGAAGAGGCCGAGTCCGAAGAGGCCGAGGAGGACAAGTTTCTTGCGGTTTTGGATGCGGGATTTGACAAGGACGGGGAAGGGGGTGAGCATGCTGTTTTTGTCATGGGCGGTAAGCGACGTGTGTCCAGCTTGAGTGGCCGGTGGGTAGGGGGACTCACACAATAACGTCAAACACGATGGTGAGAGAGGCCATGGAGGTGTAAAACGGCACTCCCTTGATGCATGATCCTTCCGTGATGCTTGGGTCCCATTGTAACGCGATTGGCTGGCAGAGGTTGATCTGAACAACCAGGAACGAAAGGTGGAATAGGCAACAGGCAACAATGACGCCGATGGTCGTGTAGCGGTAGACCCCCTTGGGGATGAAGCGAAGGTAGGAAAACAGTAGGGCTAACTTGAAGCCCAAGATGCTGCTAATGTAGCTGTTGTGTATGCCAGGTCAGTATGCCGTCAACGTCGTCGGGGGTGCTATGCTTGGAAGGGAATAGCACTGACAAAGGAGCGCCCATGTACTGAATCTGTTGGTGAAGTCGGTTAGCATTGCAAAGTATCCCCTGCCCAAGATGATGGTGGCACACTTACGAGCCCAAAGTTATAAATGTTCTTGGTAGGCAAGTCCTCGATGTTTTGCAAACCGAGGCCCCATTTTGTTTCTTGATAGCCACCATGTTAGTTCTTTCCATCCTTTCCTCCCGTCATTTCCGTATCGAATTTGCTTACGTATGATGGTGACGATGGCAAAGCCGGCCGCACAAAACCACGTTATCAGAATCAAGTAGTCATCTGTGGACGGGTTGGTAAGTCAGAAGTGACATAGACCCACGGAAACTTCACATAAGAGTCTTACCAACGCCAAAGGCCTTGATCAAGGCAACGCGGACATATACGCGCAGGCATACAGTCACAAGTGAGACGAATGTAAGGGCAGTAGCCACACCGGTGATCAACGGCCCAATCGTAGGGGCGTCCGGATCCCTGGTGTTGTAAGTCCAGCCCATGTTGACGATATCAGGGGGACGTGAGGAGGCCAGAGATGGTGGTTGATCTGCGCGGCGGCCGGTAAGCGTTGAGAACCAGAAACGAGACGAATGTTCAGATGAAGCGCTCGAAACCTACGACGTCTCGAGGAGGCAGGAGTTGGGATATACACCGTACTACCCGTGCTGCTCTCGAGGTCGTATGTGCATGTTTCCCTGTATCGGCCACGAATATTGACACCCTTGGAGCTATACAAGTTATGCTAGGTAGCAGGCAAAGAGGGAGGGCAAAGTAGCAAGCAAAGCAGGGAGACTGTCACTGTCGCAACGCAGGCCCGATTCCAGCGAAAAGAAAATATGCAGAAAGGTTGCATCATGCCCTCCTTGAACAAAAGTTGGTGACTTGGCAGGGGTTTCTTCTCTCTTTCACTGGGGGCGTTTCTCTATCCTCCAATCGGTCTGTCAGCCGAGGGCACGCCACATGCTGGCCGCAGAGGTTACGAAGATCACAGAGGGGCACCGCAGATACGACTGCGTGGTATGTGTGAGGTTGGGGGTGCGAAGGGATGCCACCGGGGGTAGGTTTCGAGAAACCGCGAGGGTGGTCCTCTTGGCTGCCACATTTGATGCGCGGGACGTTGCTTGTCAGACAAGTGACAAGGCACACTGTTGTGTTGACCAGTGGAGTTTCTATCACGGGACCTGCTCATGGAGGTTCGAAGCCACAGGATCATCCTCCCGATCGCCCTCCTCGCTCTTGTTTGTCGAGTCAGGGTTGCCATGATGGCACATCCGGATCCAAAACACGCACGGGGTGGTAGGGATTCTTTGAAGTGCCGGCTGTGGGACCGCAGAGATTGCTCACTGCTATGAATGCCAGCATGAAGACGCTATTTTCTTCTCTCCTTCTGTGGCCGGCGGGTACTACCTCGGGCTTGAGGCCCCAAACCGAGGTCTTCTCAAAATTCACTCATTGGGCAGGGCAGGTCGTCTTGGGAAGCTCCCTTTCCGGAAGGCGGGGATCGTCGCCTCGGCCCTCCACTTACATGATGGCGATGCGCCGGATCGGTCATAGTGGATTGGACGTCGTTGATGCTGGTGGATGTCCTTCTCAAACTGTGCGGGGTTTCTTTCCAGTCACGGCGCTCGCTCCGAGGATGATGCATGTTGAGATTTGAGTGTGGCCCCGGCATATGCACCTCATGTGGGCCCCAGTCGAGATGATGGTCGTGATGGTCGTGATGGTCGTGATGGTCTGCAGAGACAGCCCAGGATTTGTTGATAAGAGTCGCAATGTGCCCGTGTCCCTGAAATCGAATATTTTGAAGGCTTTCTGGTCGACAGGTTGCTTTTTCTTGTGTGTCTGGCACTGGACCTAGGTTGCAATATCATGTGTGACGTGATGGGTTGACGTTGGATCGCGCAGTTGCAAAGAAGAAAGGGAACCCTTGCGGCTGGGCTAGGAACGGCCCCAACATCCCCGAGGCTCCACGATCTAGGCGGAAACAGGCTTGCCCACGCTAAAAGGGGCCACGGGCAGGGTCTTCCCGGTAGGGGACAATCACCAGCGGCAACCAACAACTCAGGCCGCCCGCCCTACACGGCCAAAATGCACAGAATAATCTTAAATCAGCTCCATCACGACTTGAAGAAAAAGCAATGTTTTGCTGCTTTGTTTGTGTGGGGGTGAAGGTCGAGACCTCATGAGACGTTGTCTGTATCTGGTCCCCTGAGCAGACAATAGCTCGAGAGCAGCGTCACGATAAGAGTTCCCGAAGAAGCCGCAAGCGCAAGATACTGCACCGTAACGAAATAGCATTCATCAGCCAGGTGATAGGGATCTCATGGCGGAATGTGCCGAGGTCTCGGCCGAGCGACGTCCCCAAGATCTGGTTGTGCCTGAGCTTGTTGGTTCACCACTCATTGCCATGTGGCATCGCATGCGCCTCACCACAGTCTCGCATTCGTCGCTACATGCAAGACATTCTGAAAGATATCTCTTGACGTCTTGATCCGCCAATGCTGTAATATTTATCACCGCCCATATAAACATATCGCGCAACCTAGCAGCCCCAAGTGTCGAGCCAAGCCGGGCACCACTGAACCCCAGCCATCGCCCCCCCCGTAGCAGAAGCAGTTGGCCGAGATTTGGTCCATGCGCTCCGTGGCACACCCTCGACACACTTCAGACGCTTCCCCACGAACTCGAACCAACAGATGAACTATAGTACTCCGTAGACGAATTACTAACCGCTTTCGCAGACTGTCCCGGTGGTTCGGCCGCGATCCACGATGCCCTATTGCTCGACAGGTCGTCTCTTTAAAAAGTCTTGATGGCTGGCCTGCTGCTCTCCTGAAGGATGTTTCCTCCCTCAGGAGATCTTTGCCTTCCCCACTTCGGTCATTTCTGTCTCTCTTTAATTCCCGATTGACTGTCTCCTCTGTCCATTCGTTTCATCCAACAAACGCCATGAAGTCCTTCTTGCTTGCCGCTGGCCTCCTGGCCGCCGGCGCCTTCGCTCAGGACGATACCATCCACAGCCTTGACCCCAACTCGGCCACCTTCTCTCTGGAATCCTTCCTCTTTGGCCCTCGCTGCAAGTGCTTCCCAGGCGAGCCATGTTGGCCTTCGACCACCGAGTGGAACAACTTCAACCAAACTGTTGGCGGAAAGCTGATCGCCACGGTCCCACTCGCCCAGGCCTGCCATGATCCCAACTACGACCCCGTCAGATGCCAACAATTGCGGGATGGGTGGCAGATGCCTGACATACAGTAAGTCGATTGTCCACCGCAATGTTGGGAACGTGGCTAACACCCCGGGCAGCATGAATGACTCGGCTTCCATCATGGCTCCGTTCTTTGCCAACCAGAGCTGTGATCCATTCACTGCCCAGGGCAAGCCATGCACACTGGGCAACTATGTCAGATATGCAGTGGCTGCTGAGTCTGCTCAAGATATCATTGCTACCATCAACTTTGCCAGGAAAAAGAACATTCGCTTCGTTGTCCGCAACACCGGCCATGACTACCTTGCCCGGTCCACCGGAGCCGGGGCTCTTTCTGTCTGGACTCACAAGATGAAGAGCATTGAGTGGAAGAACTACAATGACAAGTTCTACAGGGGCACCGCCGTCAAGATTGGCGCCGGTGTTCAAGGCTTCGATCTCCTCAACGAAGGCCTCAAGGTCAACCAGATCGTCGTCGGCGGTGAATGCCCTACTGTTGGCCCCGCTGGTGGCTACACACAGGGTGGTGGTCACTCCGCCCTGAGCACCTCGTTTGGTCTCTCCGCCGATAACACCCTCGAGTGGGAGGTCGTCACCGCCTCCGGCCAGCTCATCACCGCTTCCCGCACCAGAAACTCCGACCTCTACTGGGCCCTCTCGGGCGGTGGCCCAGGCAACTACGGTGTCGTCGTCAGCGTCACACTCAAGACCTACCCCGACAGCCACGTTGGCGGTGCCACCGTCTCCTTCTTCGCCAGCAACAACCCAAGCGAAACCTTCTACAAGGGCATCGACGCCTTCCACGCCGCTCTCCCGGCCATGGTCGACGCCGGTACCATGGTCGTCTACTACTTCACCTCCAACTTCTTTATGATCGCCCCCGTAACAGCCTACAACAAGACCTCCGCCGAAGTGCAAACCATCATGGCCCCCTTCCTCGCCAAGCTCACCTCTCTGGGGGTCAACTACAACGCAGCCTACTCCCAATCAGCCAACTACTACGACCACTACGACCAGTACTTTGGCCCCCTCCCCATCGGCGCCATCCAAATCGGCATCGCCCAGTACGGCGGCCGTCTCATCCCCCGGGATACCTTCACCAAGACCCCTGCGGCTCTGTCCCAGACCTCCCGGTACATCGCCGAGAAGGGGGTCACTTTCATCGGCGTCGGCACAGACGTCTCCCCCTTTGGCCGCAATTCTGCCAACGCTGTTTTGCCAGCCTGGAGAAAGACCCTCGTCCACGCCACCCTCACCACCGACTGGTCCTTTGACCCTGCCAAATGGGAGCAAATGATCCAGAACCAAAAACTCATGACCGAGGACATCATGCCCGCCATTGAGAAGATCACGCCCAACTCCGGCGCATACATGAACGAGGCTGACTTCCAGCAGCCGAGGTTTCAGAAGGAGTTCTTTGGGATCAACTACGCCAAGCTGATGGTCATCAAGCTCAAGTACGATCCCGAGGGGTTTTTCTATGCGAGGAACGCGGTGGGGAGCGAGAGGTGGAAGGTGAATGAGAAGACGGATGGGAAGATGTGCAAGACGAGTATTTGGTGGTAACACCAGACAGGAAGGAGATGGGGTTGAAAACGGGGGTATTGGGGTAATGATTAAGGAATATATAGCGATGTTCAGTAATGTAATTAATGCTCTGCGTGTGTGAGTGAGTTTGCTGGAGAGGTACTTTGACCTGTTAATATAGCACAATTTTAAAAAGACTTCATTCAAACACGGTTCTTCCCATCATGTGATAGGTAGGGTGAGTCAGCAAAAAAAATAAAATTTGAAAAAAATAAAATTATTTAGTGGTGTTTGTTTTTGGTCAAAAGCAGCTAACTGTCGAGATTATTCAGGCTTGCCACGGCTTGGTGGTGAAGGACAGGATTACACAGGATTCAGGTTAGGGTTGGACGCGGGAGCGGAGCTCCGACCGGGGTTGTATGGCAAGAAGATGGAGCTGCAAGCCCACATTTCTTCCTTTCTTCTTCATCTTACGATTATATTGATAGACTGGCAATGGTATTGGCCTTTGACCTACTTATGCCTCTCATTCATGACAGTTATACGGTGCCCAACACCACCGAGACCTAGAACCTGGCCAAGAAATATCATCCGCACCCACCGGGATCTTAGCTTCAGGGAAGAAGAGGAAGAAGAGGAAGAAGAGGAAGAAGAGGAAGAAGAGGAAGAAGAGGAAGAGGAGGAGCAGGAGGAATAGGAAGAAGGGGCGGCTGAAACCAAAGTCGAAGACGATCAGTCTTCGAGGCCTTACACAAGGCCTTCTCTTAGTTTGCAACTCTCTGGAAGCTTCAAAGCTTTATCCTTCCTTATACTTTCCGGTATAGGTTTTTCACCCGGCCTACACGGCACGGGTTTCCTATGTAAATAGCAACAAAAGGTCTGGCGCACTCTTTAAAAAAAGCGTGAGAACGGTGTAGGAATAATAATAATAATAATAATAAAAAAGAAAGAAAAGAAAGAAAAAAACTCGCAGATTTCTCGAATATTGTGATGCGGGCGCAACATACGGGATACAGAAAAAAACCGCAACCTTTTCACGAATGAGAGGCATAAGTAGGTCAAAGGTGTGATGGCACTGGCGCGCAGCGCCCCAGCACCATCACCATATATACACCACTGATCTGAGTCAAGCCGGCAAGCTTGACTCACCTGTAGCTTTTGATAGCAACCACAGTTGGTTTGGTGCAGTGATCCTGCCTACCGTGACAAAAGGCCAGTACCATTGCCAGTCTTTCAATGTAATCGTAAGATGAAGAAGAAAGGAAGAAGTGTGGGCTTGCAGCTCCATCTTCTTGCCATGCAACCCCGGTCGGAGCTCCGCTCCTGCACTCAACCCTTCACCACCGAGCCGTGACAGGTCCGGTGGTCCTTCGTTTGCCATCCTTAGTATCCGGCCCTCGGTTTGCTTTTCCATCGGGTTTCCCACGCTCGATATAGTGCTTCCCTCACTTCCTTTATTTCTTTTACTTCTTCCCTTGCTCTCCTTGCTTTCCTTGTTCTCCTTGCCAAGGGCTTCCTCAAAGGCAATAGCCTACCCGGCCCCCCTTCTTGAATCTGATTTTGGCTGACATACTGGTTGATAGTTGCAGCAGCTCTTTCGATAGCCGTAGGTTCTTGTGGATGTAGAGGTTTCCGGCCTGGTCTGGTCTCTGAAACCGTTTGTATATCCTATTGCAAGCCTCTTGTATCAGCGATCCCGGTGGCCGTTTTGGTGCATCTGCGCCTCGCCTGGTGTATAAACACGGATTTTGCAGCCGGTTTTCGAAGTCTGCCAGTCTTTTGTTGAGGTATAGGTCCAGTGGTGGCACCCAGGACTCGGGTTCGAGGTTTCCAATTGGTGTGGCTTTATATGCTCCTGCTATTACCCTGAGATTCTTTGACTGGGCTTTAGCCAGCCTCTTCGCTGGGCCCCGTGGCTGGCCTTCAGTTGCGTGGGCTGGTGGTAATTGCTGGCTCCGTATGCGATGGCGCTTCGAGTACATTTGGTGCAGACCTCCCTGGCTCTGATCAGGCCTGGGCCCCGGGTTTTAGCTGCAATCCTGGATAAAGCGAAGTCCTGGGTCTTCAGCTTTTCCAGTCAAGTCTCCAGTCCAACCATACACCCAGGAATCTGGCATAATGTTTGGGTTTAACCTCATATACTACCTTGTCCTCCTCCCTGGCTGGTTTGTGGTGCTAGCTGCAGCGCTTCCACCCATTGTGTGCGGCCTTTGTTAAAGTGGATTAATTCGCTTTTTGCTGGGTTGAACTCCATACCGGGAGTCCTTGCCCGCTTTAGACAGGTAGTCCAGGCTCTTTCCAGTTGTTTGCAGTTGATGGTAGAGTGTTTTCCGAAGGCTAGTAGGTTTTTGTCGTCGGCGAATCCTACCAAGCGTATTTCTGGGTGTTTTTCCTTTAGCTCTTTGTATAAGGAGGCGATATATAATATAAAGAGGACTGGTGAGAGCGGTGAGCCCTGCGGGACTCCCGCACGAATCCTGGTTGCCTGAGCTTGTTGGCCGTCAAAGAAGAGCGTGACTTTTTGATCCGTAAGCCAGGCTCTTACCCAGTATACTAGCCACTGAGGAAAGCCTTGATCTCGGAGGGTTGCAAATAGTCGGGTATAGTTGACTCTGTCGAAAGCTCCCGTAAGATCCAGTTGTAACAACGATGCTGCGGCGCGCTGCCTCCATGCCTCCCTGACCTGTGCTGTCGCTAGCCTAATAGCCAGCTCAGTAGACCTATTCTCTCTACTTCCCATCTGCTCATCCGGTACTAGGTCATACACCTCCGCTGCCTCTGTTATCCTCTTCGCAATTACCGCTTCGATGACTTTTCCGATAGTTGGGAGCAGTGATATTGGTCTGTATCCCCCTGGAGTCTGGTAGTCTCCTGGTTTCTTTCCGGGCTTGGGGAGTACTATCGCCGTAGCTTTTTTAAGCCTATCAAAGGAGCCATCTCAACTCGAAACACCTCGGGGCTAGTATAGCTAGAATCCTGTAGAGTGGTTTGCCGCAGGTCTTCAAAAAGCCAGCCGGTAGGTAATCACTGCCCAGGGCTTTCCAAGGTGAGGCTTTTGATAAGGCGAGTTGGATATCCCCTGGAAAGACCGCCTATGTAGCCTGGAATTTTGGCTCCCTGGGACCGAACAGTTCGGGGTCTTGAATATCCGGTAGGTCGGCCGGCGGGTCTGGAAAGAAGCGTTCGGCGAGGGCCACAGCCTTTTCCGTATGGATAGTTAACACGCCTGCTGTGCCTTTAAAGGCTGGTAGTTGGGGAGGCTCGGTTGGTTCGAAGCTTTTGCAACGAACCCACCGTTCCAGCTTGCATAGCAGGGTAGTGTTATGAGTAGCTTCTTGTAGTGTATTCCTCCAAGCTCTGGTTTTTTTCCTTGATCGCTTCTGAGAGGCTTTTTTGCCTACGGTTGAGCTGGGTTTTGTTATAATCCGTGGGTGCTCCCTTCAATATCCTTTCGGCTCGCCTTGCCTCCGCAACTTTTCTCTGGACCTTCCCATTCCACCAAGGTGCTTGAAATCCACCGTTGACCTTCCTCCGAGGATTACTAGCCTCTGCTATTCTTGTAAGTTCGGCTACTAGCCAGTCGAAGGCTTTGTCCAGGTCTTGGGTGGTTTGGATAGTATATCGCGGGTGTGGGTGGCTATTATCGAGGCCAAAGGCCATAGGTAGGAGGGCTGCTTCGGCCTCTATTCTGTCTTTGTCCATCTTCTTCCAGTCCCATCCGGGAGACTGTGAGGGTGGCTGTGGTTGTATATATGTCTCGAGAACCTGGGGGTAGTGGTCGGATCTTCCTCTCTCCTCTATGCCGTAGTATGTGTATTCTGTGTCTCCCGAGGCCAGCTCAAACGGAGGAGGGTAGAATAACCAACCTAATACCTAACAGGGAGAATGAACCGTAACACTCCCGCAGCGAATAGTTGGTAAGAGTGAGTACATCAACCGCTCCATGGCCAAACATAGACGGTAGTGTCAAGGGCTCGGTGGTCGGGGTTGACTCGGGAAAAAGATTTCATGGCAGATATCCTTTTTCGAGTTAACTGCAGGGGGTCGGCTGGAGAAGCGTTTGTGGTACAGGCCGAACCACAGAGACATACCAAAACACCAATGGGTTCATCACCGGCAGAGAGACTTGGTGCACTTGGCTCTGGGGGACTTTGATGATGCAGTCTTGTGGGTGGTGAGGCTGTGGGTGTTGGCTCATGACCCTTTAAAATACCGGCTCCAAGCTCTTGAGCGGCCAAACATGCAAGAACCCTAAAAGGCATTCTTGATAAAACATTAGTGTCATAGGTCACAGCAAGATCAGGATAACTTTCACGATTATACATTCATATCTCGGCGTTTCATTTCTTAGCCTGGATATGAAAAGTCTCCACACGACAAATAGGTGATATACAATACAAGAGAGGGCCAAGTCGATGAAAGCATCTTGAATTTTCGCTTCTTTTTTTTCATGATAAAAGAGATCCCCCCCCCCCTTTCCCTTCCCAGCCCAGGAATCCCTTTTGTCCCAGTGTATGTGAACTGTTAATGTTTCCCCCTCCAACACGCATAAAGAAAAAAAGAAAGAAAGTCATTCCGCTACCCATTTGACGACAAAGTCGCAAAAAAAAGGCATGAAAAGAAGAAAAAGCTCAAGAGGAGTCCATCTCTCTAAGCAAAGCGCTTCGCCCTCGCCTCCCTCTTGGCCTTCTCCGCTGGGTCCTCCACCCTTTGTGGCTTCGCAGCAGCAGCAGCAGCAGCAGCAGCAACAACAACACCGCCACCGCTCGCCTTCTGCACATTCCCATTGCGCTGTTGTTGATTGTTGTTGCGACCACCACCGCCTGGACCTCCGCGACGACCGCCCCGTTGCTGCTGGTTGCGGTGGTTGTTATTGTTCCGGGCATTGTTGGGCTGCTGCTGTTGTTGACGCTTGCTGGCACGCTGCTCTCCATCAGCAACCTTTGGCTTGCTGCCGTCGTCCTTCGCATCACGACCGCGCTTGCGAGGGCCGCGCTCTGGGAGGGCGCTGTCCAAGGCGGAGATCTGGTCATTAGCCACTCCGAACTTGGAAGCGCGGGCTGCCGCTTTGGCTTCCTCCGAGTCCTCGTCGAGAACGATACCGAAGCGGGCGGCGCGAGCAGCGCGCTTCTCGGCTTCGGTTTGCGCATTGGTGGCGGCTAGGTTCGCTGTGAAAAGAGGGGCCGCTGGGGCGGCGGTTTCCTCTGTGGTGGTCTCGGCTGGCTTGTCGCCCTCCTCGGCAGCCGCAGTAGGGGCTGTCTTATCGGCCTCGGTCTCAGCGGCTGGCGCATCATCTGTCTTCTTCTCCTCTGGCTTGTCTTGGGTAGCAGGAGCTTCGGCCTTCTTGGCCTCATCAGTGCTGCCGTTCTTGATGGGAGGGAAATCGTCGTCATCATAGTCAATTTCATCCTCTGCAGCGGCTGGCTTGGTGTCTAACCAAAGATCGATTTCGAGGTCAGCGTCGTCGAACATGATGAACAGAGGGAAACCTTCGAGGTTTGGAATGCGATAGAGTGGGAAGCAATGCGATCAAAGCGACCAAAGGTGATTGGAAATGCGCCCGCAGCCAATGTGTGTAATAGTCGCTTGCGCGAGCGCGGATGAAAAGCCTTGATGCGCAAAGACAAAAGGGACCCTCATATGGAGAAATCCACCACAGTAGCTGCAATCGCATTCGCAGGGAGGGGAGTGCTGGTGGATGGCTTACCGGCCTTGGGCTCCGCAGTCTCGGGGGCCTTCTGCTTGTCGTCCTCCTGAAGGCGGGCGATGAGATCGGCCTTGTTCCCGGTCAGCGGAAGGCTGCGCTCCTGGAGAACCTTCTTCAACTCGGGGACCTTCATGCTGTTGTAGTCGGCCATTGTAGACAGGGGTGGGGGGCAGCAAACGGCTGCTGGTGGCGCAAGCAGAAATTGGTGTATAAAGTTGATAATAAAGAGAGCACTGATGTTTGATGGCGGTACTTGAGGGTCAGAGATGAAGGGACGCTGGTGCGGGTTGTTGGTGATTATCGCAAAAAGGAAGTTCGTGGGCGGTGATGAAGGTCGCTGGGACGCCCAGAGGCTGCCATCGCGCGAAACGCGTCGCTCGCTCCAGGTTCTGCGCTGCTAGCGCTGTCAACAGGGGTTCGTGGCTAATTGTCGGCAAACGTCAGAATGCGGGTCAACATCTTGGCATTCATAAATGACAATACCCATCATCCCGGTTGTACGGCCTGTCTGTGAATGAGCAGTCCATCCATTGTACAGTATTAGATGTCCCTGTTAGCAACAGCAACACCAGAGCCCTTCAGCTCATGATTTCCTCCTCGTCTGCAAAGCGTGATATCGCACCTCCCATTTGTCATGATGTCAACAGGGGTTAGGGTTCCACGCTTGACTTCCAAAAGACTCAAAGAAGCAACTGACGTCATCAATAACCCACCCAAGACCACAACCAAGACATCACAAGAGTCCAAAGCAAACATGTAGGTAGTAAATACTCTCTTGTGTCAATTCTCTAGAGATAAAGATAAAAAACTTCCAACCCCCAAAACAGAGAGAGCCCCGTGGATAAGGATAACCAAGCCTCTTTCAAACTTGTAACAAAACAAAACACTGTATGCCTTTTGCCCATGGACCTTCCCTTCCCTATGCGCCTATCTCGAATAACTCGGATGCAGAAACCTTCCTCCACCAAGAAGCCCCAATCCTTGCCCCTTGCCCAAACTTTGCATATAACATGCTGATGCTCCGGGTATTGCCTGTAGTGAATAACGCGATAAAAACAAACAAGAAACAAAAAACCCGCCTCCGCCTCCGCCCACTGTCTACAAAGTCGACTGTCGTCTGGGCACCTCGGCTTCAACATTTCGAGGTTGGTGGTGGTACTAACCCCCTTTAAAACCGTTGTTGTGTAGCCAAAAAAAAAAAAAAAAAAAAAAAAAAAAAAGAAAACAAGGTCTTCAGTCCGCAAGGTTGATGGTATCTCGTGATGTAATGTAATGCAGTGTTACGACAACAAAAAGGCAGGCAGCCTTGTCTGTGCGCCCTTTCCTCCTCCACCTTCCTATACTCAAATCTCATCTTCCAGTCCTCCCCGACCTGGCCGATCTTGACGACCTGGTGCTATCGCTCCTATCACGCCCAGCTCCTTGCAAGATGGCATCTTGATAACTTGGGATGGGAGGGCTTGGTGGCCCTGGACGTTGCTGAATGGGCCGGCTCTGGGCATTGCTGCTGCTCCTCGCTCGGACCGTAGCCAGCGAACCGCCCCTGCTCCTGCTGATGTTGATCAATGGTCGGTTCTCATCATCGCTCTCGTCCCGTTCGTTGTCTTCGGCATCCGAGTGTTCCGGGCTCGTGTACTCTGGTGGGGGCGGATGATTAGGATCGTGGACTCCAAGACCCATATTTTGCGGGCCCTCCTCGCGGTTTGTTTCAGCTGCCGCGGCACTGCTAGGCTCTCCGGCGTCTTCTGTAGGAACCAAGTGAGAAAGGGAAATATCGGTTGGGCTGCGCTGTGGCCCTGGGCTGGTGGGTGGAAGAACCCTAAAGTTGCCCGATCTCGAACGGTTATGACCAGGATCCAAGCCGGGCCCACCTTGTCTGGGGTAGAGCTGCACAGACTGACTTCCGCCATGACCACGAGTGTACGATCCCGTGTATCCGTCCTTACGTCCCGTCTCGAGAAGAATGCTGCCCTGCTCGGAGCCGTATGGTGGTGGTGGTGCCAAAGAGCCAGTCATGGGAGCCAGACCCCACTTCTTCACGTTGGCCTCGATGAACACGAAGCCGGCTTGCCCAAAGTTGACGTGTACGATGCAAGGCCCATTCGCGCCAACAGACGGAAAGAAATTTTGCGTCTTCATCCCGTGGGCCGCCTCCTCCAACTTCTTGCCGTTGCGTGTGAAAAAGATGGCACCCGTCCGAGGTCGGTATCCAACACCGATAACGTCGCCCTGGACGATGTGCGGGCCGTAGTGGTTTCCCTTGAACGGTTGGTTGTAACGACGAGTACCATTGGAGAGGTAGGCAACCGAGTGTTTGTGGAAGCCTGGTAATTCAGTTAGCATGATCGACTGGAAAGATCAAGAGAAAGACCTCTATCGTACCTGGTAGCCGGAAGAGCGGATAGGGCTTGGTGCACATGCCGATGCTAACCAGAGTGTTGTCTGGCTTTTCGTAGATCTTCGCTTCCCAGTAGTAGACCTCGTTCTGTTTGGGTACCGGCAGATTGCTCATGACGGTGCACTCAGAGTCAAAGAATTCGATTTCTGTGCGGGCCTCGACAAAGCAGTTGGCGATTTCCAGCTCCGGCTCGAATTCCCAGGCGGAAACACCCTTCTCCTGAATAGCCAGATACTGAGACAGCGAGATATCGGTCTGCACAGACTCGGGAGGGTTGGCGGCAATGAAAGCTAACAAGAATCATTTCAGTTAGCATTCCAGAGGCATGGGTTCGGTACAAAGATGACAAGCGCAGTACTTACCCTTTGCCCTCAGGTACTCCGTCCTCTGCATATCATCCATCGTCTCCAAGGCCTCGGCCTCCTCGCGTGCAAACGCCTGCTCGTCATCGTACTCGCCGGGGCGACCGATCCGGTCGAGAAAGATGCGGCCCGACGATGTGTACTTGAAATAGTAGACAATGAGGAACACGCACAGGATCACAATGGCCGACCCGAACGATGATAGTAGGCCGATAATGATGCCGTTAGGAGCCGGGTGTGGATTCGGATTGTAGCGATCGTAGCGGTCCATTGTGTGAGAGGAGAGGCGGTTGTTGGTCATGTTGGACATGTTTACGCACTGCGAACAACCGATTGCCGGCAATCACGGCTGGACCACATGCACCCGCAGCACCTCTCAGATAAGGCCAGCTCTTTTTCTTTCTTTTTTGTGTTGATGCCCACAGTTGTCCTGATCTGCTGTGGTTATGCTTCTATAGTCCTGTTCAATCCCCAGCGGGCGGCCTGTTGCGAACGACCTAAGAATCAGGCGTCGTCGTCCAGCGCTCAGGCTTCGGCGAATGAAATCAGCGGGTGGGCCGTTCGAGGGATGATGTCGCAGCGTCTGATGGTTTCTGCGGTGAACGCGGAGATGGTCGAAAAGCAGTTGACTTTTTGTCCGGCCGCACAAGGGTGGACGATGGATCAGGAACGTTTGGGGTGTGCACACGTTGATTTTGGCGCAGGACGAGCGTCGAGATGACGAATGACGAAAAGCAGGCCGATAAGTAACGGGGAGTGGAATCGAGGCACTGCCCGCTCGTTGAGTTGCGCAGGGGAAAACGTCGACGGGGTAATACACGGCAAAGAAAGGCAAGAACCAAGAGACTGCAAGACTGCGAGACTGCGAGACTGTGAGACTGAAGAGATTAGATCAGATCAGATCAGGTCAAGACCTCTTGCGTGGGAGGAGATGGAGTTTGTGAATGATGGAGTGCGTGGCAGAGGATTGGATGGGGCTCTGGGGGCTGGCCCGGAACAGGTCACCACATGCGGAGGTGCTTGGCCTGTCTCCAAGGCTGAATTTCCCTGCACGCGGCGCCAAGAAGGACGTGGGCGTTGGCGCGTTATCAGGCTGCCGCCTTTCCCACCTCAGCCAGCTGATTAGGTGCTATCAAGGTGGCGGGGAACTTGGCAAGGATCAAGTAGTGACGCTGAGGGGTCTGCCCCCTCTTTCTCTGAGGTGTCTTGCAGCTCTGGTACCTAAAACCAAAAACCAAAGGTCTTTGCAGTATCGTGTCTCCATCTTCAAAATCAAGTTCTCCTCACGGGGGCTGGTTGGACGGATGCATAAACTTAGCAGACCCTGCCCTCCCAAGTCTCTGAAACCTGAGACAGCGCCGCCTGAAATGCGGCGGGAGCGCGTTGGCGAGGGACCGTCTGCCCCTGGGATGAGTTTCAAAGCCGCTGCCCTGTGCTCGGTGCCAATTGCTCGCTCATATCCATAAACTACTAACCACCTGTTTTGGCGATGCGTACTTCGGACCCGTCTCTTGGGCCGGCCGTTATTTAGTCTCACGGATCCTCCGTCGGCACGTGGAGGTTACAGGGCCGATAAAAAATGGCTGAACTCAATATAGCGGTTACCCCCCCCCCCCCCCCCCCAAAAAAAAAAAACCAAAAAAAAACCGAGCATTTCGGGACCAGTGAGATAGTTCATGTCTACTGTCAAGTGACAACACCCCCATCGTTCGCTGCCACGCTGCTTACCCAGATGGTTGCACGAGGGCTGAAGACTGACAAAGGGATTTCCGCTTGATTCCATACAATGCGAGGTTGGAATGGAAGCCCCATGGAATCACAACTGAGACCAGTTGTTCTAGAAACTCAGACGACAGGTCCGCTCTCAGACAGCTAGGTCCCTGGAATGCCGGAAACGAACGTCCGCGGACCTCTTCAGATCGGACAGCCTCTAAACCGGCCATCGATCGACACAGGAATGAATATCACGAATCACGTCCGAGGCCAGCGTCAAATCCATGTAATGACATTTATTGATCCAATCCGTCATGATAGGTGCTCTACATAATCCCAATATAACTGACAGGCTTGCTTTCCGAGCCAGGTAAAACACATCGCCCATAATAAAAAGGAAATAAACCAAACGCCTGCCTCTCGTAACCCTTATCCTGTTCCATACAGCATCATCCAACATTGCCTCATCCCTCCACCCGTATTCCTGAACTCATCCCTGACTGGTAACAGACACTTAATCAACGCTGCTGGTATCATCCCGTCTCGTTCTCTCCCTCTCCCTTCTGGCACCAGCACCACCGCGTCTCTTCCTCTTGTCCTCCGCATACGCAAAGTCGCTGACTGACGAGGCAATAGGGATATGGTGAGAATGCGTGTAGACCTTGGTGCCCGAGTCCTCAGTGCTGGCACTAGCAGCACTAACCTCACTCTGAGCCCATCCACCCGGCATACTGCTCGAAACCTCACTCGGCGCAGGCCTAGGCCTCGACTTGGACCTCGCCCGCTTATAATCCGAGTAGGTATTCGTCGAAGTGCCCTCACTCATAACCTCACTCGCCTCATCAATCCTCCTCAACGCAACCGCCTCCTCCGCTCCGGCAGTGAAGCTAAAGTCCCGTTTAATCCTCCTCGACTCCCTCGGCTGCAGCGCCTTTTCCTGCGCAGCCGCCCGTCTGCCCTCCTCCCTCAACTTCCTCGCCTCTGCCCGGATCTTCTCATTCTCCCTGACAGCATTCTTGTCCGCCGTGCTATACACCTTCCTGATCCCCCTCTCCTTCTTCTCCTCCTTTTTGGGAGTCCTCTGCTGACCGGCCATCAACCCCTCCGTCACCTCTGACCCCCCATCCACCGTACTCTCCGCCTCGTTCCTCCCGCTCGGCGACACCGTCGACCAAGACGGGTTCGTGCTCCCATCCCACTCACTCCCATCTGCCTCCCTATTCAAACCCCCCACCCTCGCCGCCTTCTCATGCCTATACATCCTCAGCTGCTCCTCCGCCAGCTTCTCCGCCTCCTCATCCACCACCTCCCCATCCGCTCCAACCTTCCTCCTTGACTTCCTCTCCTTATCCCTCCTCTTCTCTTCTCGTTTCCTCTCCTTCTCCCGTTCCTTCTGCTCCCTCTTCATCCGTCTCTTCTCCCTCCCGCTAAAATCACTCACCCCCCCAGTAATCCCCGTGATCCCCGTCGTCGCGCTCACAACAGTCGTCAAATCATCATCCCTCCCGTTATCCCTCGTCACCCCGGTTACCACGGTCCGATCATCCACATCTTTATACACCGACCCACCCCCAAGCACCGTCGAGGCAGTCACATCGCTGTAAACCGTCCCATTAGGCCCGATCTTTGGTCTGCGGAGGACGGTGGACTTGTAGTCTTCCCAGTCCCCTTCCTTGAAGTAGAACCCGCCGTTTTTGGCCCAAAAGAAGAACCAGATGCCCACGACGACGAAGCCTGCTCCCAAGAGGCCAAAGACGGCAAAGACGGCGTTGTTGTTGACTTCGTTGGGGTGGATCACGCCGGGGTGGGTGATTTTGACTTCGGGGTCGTCCTTTGCTTCACCGTCGCGGGCGGTTAAAAGGGCGTGGGCGGCGATGGGGCCGAGGGCGGAGATGTCGGAAGGGGGGGAGGGGAGGTGGCGGCGGAGGAGGGTGATGATTGTGGGAGCCATCTTGTCGTCGATTTAGTTGACTGGGAATGTGACGTGAGTGAGGCCAAGCCGAGTTGGCTGACGAAGCGGTGTTGGCGAGTCTCAGGACAAAGACTGATCCAAGTTGAAAGTCGCTGGTATGTTTTGTTTGACGAGGAGTTGTCGAGAAATGCAGTCAGTCAGCGACTTTGCAAACACCCCCCTCCACACTTTTGCAAGAACCACGATTGGTCAAATTTCTCGATAAATTATTGACTTGCAGGTTTCGCCGAATATGTTGCAAATGCAGCAGAAAGAAAAGTGAAGGAAACCTGCAGCGACAAAGTTGCGTGAAAAGTGGGTGTTGTTGGTTTAATCGCACACACACACTGCATACAACCCCGGTTAACCCAGAAACGGAGGAGGTTGGGCTCCTCCCAGCCTCCCAACTTTCAACTTCCAACTCCACCGCAAAAGTCACAAGCCTCTTCCTTGCGCACCACCGCAGCCAAAGTTTCAGCCCTACATTTCATCATTGGAATCACCAGGACAACCACCCTCCGTTTCTTCAACTTCCTATGTATATCTGCTGTGCCGCCCTTCCTTCATGACGTCTGCTTTCTGTGCAAGGTGAGCGAATGAATGTAAACAAATCTCTTCACCACGTCAACCCAGCAACCATCCCACCTCTTCAACCTTGGGCCAATCACCCTCTCGCCAAGACCCTCTGCCTTGAAACCTCCCAAGCGACGAACCACTCAGTTGGTTTCTTGAGATCCACACAGTGTCCGTCTTCTTTTTGCTGCACTTTCACTGGGAGCAAAGATCCTCGACCGACAGCCAACTGGACTCGAGAGGGTGTGTGATATCAAGCTGCATGTTATAGGCCCCAAAAAGTCCACTAGGTCCGTCAACACACATCATGCCGTGTCTTTGATTCCTCTTTCCCGATCACTCCGATGCAAGAGTGGAAATTAATTGGCCATGGTTTAATTTGGGGGCTTATGCTCCTCTCTCTCCAATTCATGACAGTGTTTCCCGAGGGACGACGTCTGACAGTGTTGTCCCAGATACCGTCCCGCATGGCAACGCAATCAAGTCCACACATTCATCCCATTTCCGGTCCGTTACAGAAAATTGAATGTTCGTTTGGCTGGAATAAGCTATGGGTAAAGCAAAGGTGGGATGATCCAACTATCTCGCCTCTCGCTGGGAAAAATATCTGGGCTGGATCTACACTGCCCCTCGGACCTAGTGTAAAGGGACCTACAATGCTGTACACGTGTTGCCAATCCCACCCCTTCCTACCCCTCCTCAACAACACATTGGCCGCAGGAAGTGAGATAGCGGCGAAAAATTGTTTCATGAGATCGTCCGTCAGAGTTTGTTTGCATTGTAGTGCGATTCCACCCCTCATGCACTCGATTCATTCGCTCTTTTATTTGTGTGTGACTCTCCAAAAAAAGGGTAATGATATCAATCTTGCTTTGATGAGAAGAAATGGTGATCCAGGAAAAAAAGATGAGATGAAGTTGGACTTCAGAAGTAAGCCTAGTAGAAAACACCCTATACATACTCTTCCCTCAAAAAAGCAAAATACCTCCCATTATTAAAACGCAACCCTGTGCCCCTATTCGCAAATTTCCACCCCCCAAATCCCACGTCAAAAGGGGGTGTTATGAAACATGTTGTGTGTATATGACAATACCCTTAGCCAACAACGCAAAGACTCCCTACAGAGCCATCCTGCCGCCGCCGTCGCCATGATATTTTAGTAGCACAGGATTAAACACATGGAATCGAAACCCCAAGCAAGAAAGCCAAACAAAATGGTATAAAAAGGCCATGGCATCTGCCAATCATGAATTCGTTTTGCAAAAACTGTCCACCAAATAGAACGAGGGGGTATAAATCCCGCGCCCAAAATAACCCAACTAAGAGGAAAGAGCATCAGAAAAAAAAATATAAAAAAAAATAAGCAAAAGCAATCGCTCGCTCAAATTTCGCCCCAATGAAACAAGAGTTATGCACACATAAAACAGAAATATCATCGTCGTCGTCATCATCTTTTTGCTTCGTCATCTTGGTCATCTTGATCATCTGGGTCGTCTTGGGATCACCATGGTTGGCCGTTGGCCGCTCCAGGCGTTTCAACAGGCCTTTTACCGACCAAAGTAGTGGTCATCTGGTCGGGAGGAGGAGTACGAGGTAGGGTATTGGGGATAAGGTGGGATGGAGGGGGCGTAGTCGTCAGCGCCGACGTACTCATATTCAGGGCTGGTAGCATCGGGGTAGCTCGGGTAGGCCGGGACACGGGGAATAGATCTGGCGCGAGAGGCTCCACGGGTGCGTGGCCGAACGGGGAAATCAACTCGGGTTCGGCGGTCGTCGTCAACCCGGGTGTGGCGGTCGTCGTGGTCGCCATAGCTCGCGTCACTACCGCCGCCTCGGTAGCCTAGCGAAGCACCGTTTTTAGTGATGTTGATCTCGGCGCCATCATGGCATTCCATTTCGGCACCGCCAATCTTGAGTGTCGTATTACCCTTTACCCTGATGGTGAAATCTTCGTCGTGCGCACTGGTGTGCGTCGTCCTCGTCGTGTACGACTGTCGGTAGTCGCTCTCGTCGCGGCTGCCTGAGCTTCTGCTGCTTCCACCGTTTCGGGCCTTTGCGAGAGTTTCAGCGGTTAGCGGGAGCGGGGACCCGCCCACGAGTTCTTCCTGATAACGGGTGGCTGAACGAACTTGATCCTCGTATGCGCTGCCGGAAGACGCCGATTCGCCAAAGTAAGAGCTCCGTCGCAAATGTTTCCCGTATGGCTCCACCGGCATCGGGTTGTAGTCGTAGTCGCCGTACGTCTCATCTGCCAGCCCGCTGCTCATTCTAGGTGGCTTGGGACGGAAGGCAAGGTTGGTGCTGTGGCCGGTGTTGTAGTCGACAGGGCCCATGGGCGAGAGATTAAAGAGGTCGTCCTCGGTTCGCTCGATGTCATCGTAAAGCGTTCGCCGCGAGATTGGCGTGGAAGGCGCCGGAGGTTGGAACCCACTGCTCGGGAGCGGCCGAGCAGATTGAGGCCTACGGGGAGGCGGTGGCATCATGCGCTTATCGTCAGCCTCAACCTTGGACATCCTTCTGTTGGTTGATGGCCGCCGAGCTAGCTGTTTGCTCGGGGGTGCTGCTGGCTCCTCCCACTCATTACCATATTCGATGGCAGGTGGCTGCTGAGGGCGATATCCCATGGCTGACTGAGGCCGGGTGTAGCTGCCAAAGCGAGACTCGAGTGGTCGCGAGAAGTACTCTGGTCCAGGGCCATTCATTACCACGGGGGAGGACCCTGGTGGGGGGTAAGGAATCTGCATGGGCGCCGACATGGGTGCCGGTGGCGGGGGAGGACCAGGAGGGGGAGGGCCACTCCATTGAGGTGCACTTGGAAGAGGAGGAGGCGGCGCGAAGCCCGAATTCATTTGGGGACCTGGTGTTTGGCTGTAATACCTGTTTTGGTGGGTTAAAGGTGGTCTCGACGGTGAGCTGCCGTAATAGGCACTGCTCGGTCTCGTGGTCTTTGAGCGGGGACGAGTGGCAGCGGGTGCCGGGGCGGGCGCTGGCTCATTTACACCAAAATACTGCGCATCATGGGCATCCACCGACTTGCGTGAGTAGCGTGAGTCGGGCGGCGCCGTCCTCGTCGGCTTTAGAGCAGGTCGGGAGGTCATTAGTGCTTTTTTGCTGCTCGCAGACGCAGACTTGTCCCTGTGAGTACTGGGCTTCTTAGTAGAGTCTCTCTCTCTTCGAGGGAGCGTCGAGTCCGAGTCGGTATGGGCGTTAAGGGGTGACCCCTCGCTTTTCCTGCTCTTCTCTCTCCGGACGCGGCCGGTGTTTGGCTGTTGCTTGATGGGACTGCCTGGGGCACAAGAGGTAGCGTAGCGTGCGGTGCCTTCAAAAACAGTTCCGGCGTCGTCAGCGTCCTCGACGCATGCAGCAGATGGTCGATTCCTCCCAGACATTGCCGATACGAGCCCCCCGCTCGTCTGAAGGGCGGGCTGACTCCAAGTCAGATGGGTGAGCTTCTTGTTGTTACAAGAGGCAACGATGCCTCATCAAGGAGGCCGACCAGTCTCGGGGCGGTGCAGCTGTGGGTTGATATGGCGGGTTGGGCAGCGGCGGCAATCCGAACGTCGACGACGAGGCGAGTGGTGTGTGGTGCAAGGGCAGCGAATAGCAGCGTGTGTCCTCAATGATCGCTGTGCGGGGACGAAGTGGTCGACTTCGGATGGCAGGATGGTGAATTCTGCGACGGTGGCGGAAAGTCGCTCGCCCAGAGTGAGAAAATGGGATGGGTTGTCCTAAGGAAACAAAAAAAGGTGGAGGAACGGGACAGTGACGAGTTTTATTCACTGCGGGCGGGGGGGGGGGGGGGGGTGCGCTGTGAGTGGAGGGCGGCAAGGAAGACCGCTGTCTCGCTTGCCTGGGGCAAGGCTCTGGGGTTCGCTGGGGATTGGGAGAGAGCCGCTGACAACCACGGGAGGCCCAGACGGGAGACGACAGGGGTGTGAGAATCCCCCAGACCAGAGGAGGGGCACCCCCAGACAAGAATTTATTGATAACAAGTTGAGATGAGACGAGACGATGCGATACCGAGGGCAAACACTCTCTTCCGTTCCGTTATCGACCAGGTGACGGCTTGACACACAGCTGTTTTTGTCGCACCAGACTTTTTGTGTGTGTATGTGTATGTGTATGTGTATGTGTATGTGTGTGTGTGTGTTGATGTGATGTTAATGTTGATGCTTGTTGACGCTGATTCTAATTCTGAGGCGGATCATTGTCGTGCCCTGCCCTCCACTGCCCTGCCCGGCGGCTTGGATACGTTGCCCGGTGGGTCCAGTGCTTTTTTCTTCTTTCTTTTTCGGCTCTCCTGATCGTGGGGGAAAGGCTATATGAGCGGCTTCACTTGGAGCCCCAGAATCACAGATGCAAACTTGAGCCTCCAAGATTTCAGATACTGTGTCTTGCAGTATTACACTACTCTGTGAATCCACAGGCAGACCGTCTGGCAGACTCGGGCAGATGCGGGACACGGAGGAACAGTGCCCGGCGCAACACAGAGATATCAAATGCGATGCGATGTCGCCAGTCTGGTTGGGAGAGTTGGGCAAAGAGAACGGGAGACTTGTGCTCTGTGGCGAGCCAAATGTAAGCCTGCAAATCGCTTGCACGTATGGCAACTTGGGAGCATGTGTGTGGTGGACATCTTGTGCCCGTGTGCGTAAGGCCTCAACTGAGTGGGTTTTTTTTTTGGTGGGGAATTCGTCCAGCGGCTGCCGAGACACAGTCGTGACGAAGCTGAGCACTCGTTTCGCGCTTTTCATGCCCGATACTGTTTTGGGCAGCGATTGAGAGGCACGGCCGAGTGCCGGTCTCGCAATGATCAATCAGCGTTGAACTTCTGGCCTGGATGGACATCAAAAACCGGCTGTGCCAGACCTAAGCGATATCTGGCCGACCGATCATGAGCTTCTGGCAAAAATGCGATGAAAGACTCGAGAATACGTCCGAAAAGAGCCAGTTTGAGCCGCGCACCATCGAGTGATGCTCTCTTCATGCAGGGAGAGAGAAAAAAAGCGAAAAGGCAACCGTTTATCCCTAGGCAACGGCAGGCAGGTCGCCAGCTCACACACCATTTCTGTCAACGCTTGCGCAGGTTTTGACCCTTATTATTGGGAGCCGTCGGGCCTGGAATGCAGAATGCTGCAGGCCGGTGCCGCCTGACGCCTATCATAGGGCAGGACTGCGACCAGCGCCCCCGACAATCTTCTACTTCGTTCTCCGTGTCTGTCTTGTCTCGTCGTGCCCGCATTGTGGGAGTCACCAGCCAAGTTCAATATACCCGCTTTTCAATGTCAAATCCTCAAGGCATGGGCTGTCGACGTCGTGATAAGGCTCACTTACCGTATGGTAAGATGCTTTTCAGAAACCCATGCGGTGTCGGATCTGGCGAGCGGTTCTGTCAAACATCTTCTTGACTGCTTACTCGTGTTGACGGCGGACTGTCCGAACGATAACTCAGCCATTCTATTCCACAGCAATGTCGTGGAAGCATCCAGCAGACGATCGTCTCATGCGGCATATTTTGCAAAGAGCCGCAGTTCAATAGGTCGAACTGCTGCGGGTGAAACTGCCACCCTCCCCATATATACCAAGGAAAAGACCAGAACCGCGTCTTGCATGTAAAGGGTGTGTTTTGATTCTGTCTTCGTCCTGGTCCCATTGGCCTTCTGCTGCATACAGATGAGCACGGCGCGCCCAATGATCACGTTCTTATACCCTCCTCAAAGGTGTTTGACCGAAGGTTGGGGGGCTGCTTCCCCACAAAAATTAGTATCAGCGACGAAACAGAAGACAGCCACGCCGGACCTTTCGGGCTTGATTGGACGGCTTTCTTGTAATAATGGCTGTTCCCATCATCGCAACTGCGCGAGAAGCGCCAGTATCTGCACATCATGCCGTATCGCCATGCTCAGGCGATCCCGTCCACTTGGGTGCCGTTGAACGGGCATCCGCAGCAGAGAATCGGCTGTTTCGTCAAGCTTTTCAAGAACACAGGCTCCCAGGCCCGTTTCCATTTCCCTCCAGATGTTGAGTCAATTTGGGTAGTGGGAGGACGGCCAAGCCAATCCACAGATGGACTGGTCTGGCTACTCCGCATCCAATGCATTGAAAGCGGGATGCATGCAGGGGGGTCCTATAGAAGTCATGACCTCTTGGGCAACGCTGGCGCCATTTCCTCAGATAGACTCGATGAAGCCTGCACGCAACTCTCTGACGCAAGCTCTCGACACGATCCCGTGACAAACCGGCCGATGCAGATGCTGGGTTTGCGACGTGAGAGCTCATGAGCCATCCCAGATGTAAAAAAGAAAGCCAGGGTCCTCCTTTGGGCTCGGACGGCCGTCCGAAAAGCATGTGGGCCAGAAATGGCCAGGAGTCGGGTCCGACCGGGGGCCGAAAGAGAAGAGCCCGACCGGAGCTGCCCCGGAATCCTGTCTACTGCGAATTGTTGAGACCACAAGATCAACTAATCGCCCCATCTCTTCTTCGTCTCGCTGAATTTTCGCAGCCCAAGGGAGAACTTTCTCATGAATTGTCCGAAGAGGCACCGTTTGTGAACCCTTAGACAATCACCATCAATGTGCATTGAGAATCAATAGCAATCCGGACCTTTGCGGCCAGTTGATTTATTCGAGCTCTCACCGCCTTTTGGTTCTGATCTCCCTCTCTCCCGGCACTATATCCTGCGTCAAAGTATCGACGCCACCGTTCCATCGCTGATCGCACCCCATCAGCCGAACCTTCTGAGCCGGCAGCTAGTGACAAGAAAGAAGAGGGGGTGGCTGATTCGGGAGAGGGCTTAGATCGATCATTGATGGCGAGCACTTGTCCTTCCAACCACGAAGCTGAGACATCCGGGTATACGCATCAAGTGCCGTCGGCAACGTAGGAGCGCCCTCTGTCTCACATGGCCGCGACTGCTCGTGTCCTTGGCCGGCTGTCGGGAGCAAGAACGGGCCGTCACGTCACTCGGCTCGATCCCGATGCAAAGCCAGCGAGGGGTGCAGGCAGCACCTCACTCCCTGAGACGTATGACTCCTAGGCCGATAGCTCCATATCGGCAACCACAGCTCTGTGGTCCGAGAGGTAGACCATGTCATCGAAACGATTTGGTAGGATCCCAAAGTTGCGGAATATGACTTTTTGAGATCCCCGAACGAAAAGAAAGTCAATCCTCTTTGGTGTCTCATCTGGCTCTCCAAAAGAGGTGTAGGTGATCTCCCGGTTACCGTATCGATGGCGTTCTTGCACAAGCTGAGAAACGTCCATCATCCCTGAGTCTGGCGCGACCAAGACCTTGTAGGCTCCATCACTTGGTGTGCTGTTGAAATCGCCGCCGAGAATGGCCGGTACCGGTGTCCCGCCGCTGGACGAGGTAGTCCATGCGCGAGAAATCTCGAGCAGCAGCCGGGCACTTTCTTCCTGGGCTACCTTTCCTCGGTGGTCAAAGTGGGTGCTCATGACCACAACGCAAACGCTGGTTTCCTTATGACGGAATAATCCCACAGTGACAATCCGCTCCAAGGCAGCGTCCCAGCCTTTTGATGGAACGTCGGGGGTCTTGGAAAGCCAGTAGGTCCTCTGGCGTTCGCACTCCCAATTATCCACTCGGAAAAAGATGGGAGAGAACTCGCCGGCCAGTTTACCATCCTCGCGGCCTTGGCCGATATAACGCCAGGCATGGCCCAGCTGGTCCTGGATATCCGCGAGTTGAGAATGGAGAACTTCCTGAAAGCAAATAAATGGTGAATTTTGACCTGAGGTGATGAACCTTAGCTGTGCGCAAAGCTTCGGACAGCGGACGGACCATGGCTCCTCACCCGGAACCGGTGTCTTGGTGGCATACCGGACATTGAAGGTTATGAGACGAATAGAAAGCGGCCCAGGAGAGGCAATACTGGTTGAGTTGGCGGAACCCATCACCGCTGCCTGGTCAGATGCTTGGAACTGGTGCGAGCGGTCCTGAGCGAATGAATGGCTGCCTGCAAGGAAAGAGCTCTTCGACTGAAGCGCGTAGGAAAACTTGGGAGTCGTAGGTAGACGGTTAGTAGCAGAGGCACTGCTCGAGCGACTGAACGAATTCGAAGCAAGATTGACAGCCGCATGGAATTCAGAAGTTGTGTTGTAAAAAGCGTGCTCGCAGATGAAGATGAAAGAAGCGCGTCGTGGAAAGGTGACAAGCCAACAGTGACAGACAGCTGTCGCGTTTAGCTTTGTACTACGTCATACTGAAAAGAGCTCCTCATTTATGTAAGCAAACACCCCGCAACCATCTGACCTTGACCACCGACCACCATTTTGGTCACAGACACCGAATTCAGAAACCACGACATTTGCAACACTATTTTGAGCGAAATACGTGCGTGGACCGTGTAACAGTTTACACTGTTTGAGTCTTGTATTCAACAGACCGAGATCTCCAAATGGAAAAGTGCGGGAAACTGCTGCAGTGTAATGCAAAGTGCAGAAGCTCTGCAGCGTTCCTGCTTCGGGGCTGACCTTTCAAGAACTGTGACTCGTCAGCCACGTCCCCTTTCGTCTCGATCCTTTTTTTCGCGATCGATTCATGGTGTGAGTCGCTTTGTCTTGCAAAAAGTTGGTGATTACTCCGATCATCTGCCCCCCCCCCCCCCCCAAAGAGTCTTGGCAGAGATTCCGCAGGTACGTTTTGCCTCTCTTCATCAACCCCCCTCACATATTATCTCGAATTCTTAGTGTGATCTTATACCCTGATTCTCTCATCATGACGGGACTGAGAAAATCACCGGTCGATTCGGCATCTTCTCATATCTCCGAGAGGGTGTGCTCGTTGGACAATCAGATATCGAATCCCACAACTGAGTGGTTCCCTTTCCTGGTTGGTGTCTCAGCTCAGCTGGCTGAGTCGTATGTCACAAGCCAATCTTCAACCACCTCCATGAAAGGCGATTCCCCGCCTATTCGTAATCGACTTTGGCACTTCCTGGGCCTAAATCCCATATCTGCCGGTTTCGGGTCACCCTTCTCGAAATGTTTCAAGTGTAATCCACCCACATGGTGATCCCCGTGATCGTCGCATAGTCTTGGTGTCTCGAAACCTCTCAAGAAAACCTGAAATCTTCTTCAGACTAGTCATGCTAATTCACCTAGGACGTGAAGGCGCAGCCACACCTAAGGACGGATGACCCCACTCACACATAGGCATCGGCTGGCCGAGTTCGAAATTGGTGTGTATGGCATCCTGTGGGTGGCCGTCAAGAAAACAGACAGGTCACTTTTTACAAGGCAGCACCTAAACAACAGTAATTTGATATTGGACCTTTGACCGGTGACTCGCTATTAGCGTTGCGTATTCCCAGATCGGTGACCAGCCACCAGCCATGTTTTTGTTATATTTCTCATGGAAGATGGTGGGCATGTAAGGAACACCAGCTCCGGTCATTTGAACTTTTGGATAGTATATATCAACTGCGGCGTGGCCACCTTTTTACCTGTCCACTCACCTGCTCTTCTTCCTTTCACTCCCTTTTGATCGAGTTCCACGGCATCTGGGGACAAGACCCACGAGTCTGTGTGCAGCCTTTCTCATTAGGGAAGTCGGTTTTTTGATAGGATATATCTTCCTGTCTTTCTAAGCCGGGCCGCACAAGGGCGGCAAACGGCAAAAAACATTCTTTGATCAGGTCAGACGAATACGCGGCCTATTGTTCACTTAAAGGGCACATATCAACCACCTCATCTGAGACAAAGATGTCTTCCTCCTCGAGATACCCATCGACAACCTCCACCAACCCATCAAAATACGCCTTTTCGTCAACAACAACGTCCAACTTGTCCTCCTCCCGCCCAGGCACACAGTCCTCCCCCTGGAAACCCCCATCCCAACCCTCCCTCAGGCCAACCTATCCCACTTCCCACCCCCCCACCGACGACTTCAGCCTCGCAATGCCAGGCATCGACCCCCTCAGCTTCTTCCTCACACCCCACACCCCCTACCCCGAAGACGACGACACAGCCATGCTCGACTTTGACTACTTTGACTACAACGCCGGCATCGACGACGGCTCCAAACACCGCCCCAACTCCCCTGACTCCATCCGGAGCGTCAGCCCGTCCAGCCTTGCGGGCTTTAGCCGTCCAGAAGTGCGCCCGCCTACCCTTCCCAAGTCCGCTGTGTCCTCTCCCAGCCTGTCGACTCCCGATCTGGAGTTTGACTACGGCAGCAGCCTTGGGGGCACCCCAGAGTCGGATGGGATGGAGGAGTACTACAGACATAGATTTGTGAGCGGGTACGGGCTTGAGGGCGGGTACGGTGGTGTGCCGTTGCTGCTGAAGGATTTTACTGCGAAGGGGAAGGATCATGTGAAGTTTAGCAAGAGGGAGAAGGGCGGTCGGGGACAGCATTATGGGCATCATCATGTTTGGAGGGAGCCGAGCCCGGACGTGTACTCTATTGAGGAGGAGCCGGTGAGGGAGGAGATAGAGGAGGGGGATGGTGGTAGCGAGGTTGGGATGGAGAGGGGGGTAGATGTGAGAAGGGGGAAGGCGAAGGGGGTGAACGGTAAGGGTGGGAAGGCGAAGAGGGTGAGGTTTGTGCTGCCTGGGGAGGAGGGGGTGTACTGATGGGTTGTGTTGATGGGTTCGGAGGTCATCTATTGCATTCTGGTGGTTTGTTCTTGCATAACCAAGCGGATCGCTTTTGCGTACACCTCTGCATTTTTGGGTGGATTTCTTTGGGTAAAGTTGGCGGTCCATTTCAGGAAATTTCCTTGCGTACAAGGAGGTTATTTATTGCATTTTCCATTTTCCGTGGTTTTTTCCTTGAGTTCAGCTGGAGGTCACCTACTGCATTTTCATACGGTTTCCATTTTTCCCTGGTATTTCTACTGCATGTCTTGGTGTTGGTTGGCATGGTCGTTATCAATCTCATAATTGTCTGGCAAGGCAGGTGCATTTGAGTGTAGTTCGATACTAGATTGGTATATTTCCATCTTTTTCCACGGTTCATCTTTGGAGGGTCATCATATCTACATGTCACCAAGATACTTTGCTTCGCAGCACACAAAACACGAGATTCTGCAGTTGTTATAATGTTGTCCTATGAAATATATGTCTCAGCCCTTCTGAGGGATTATATGCTGTGAATAGGTAACCGAACGTGACCTCTAGACCTGTTTTTCTTGTAAACCATCGAGATTTCTCCTCGCCTTTCCGAAAAGCCACCCGGAGTGAGTTGTGCAGTGCTACATGGGCTGAGAAAAGCATGCGAGACGGAGGTCCGGGATCAGATGAAATCTTGGATCTTGATTTTCATCAGAATTCAGGCGGGCTTGGTGAGATGAGTGCCTTGGTTACGAAGGGCGATATGTAACATGTAGCTTGGCGATGCTATGATTACGAGGACATCCTTTCTCCTGGTGGGAGTGGGGTCGGGAGGTGGTTACCACCAACTGGTTTGTGTGTCGTAGGTGAGATGAGACGGTCCATCTCGTGGAGGCTTACGACTACCTACGATAACTTGTGGCCTTTTGCCTGTGATGCGGATTGAATTGTTCTTGATTAGTAAGAGCAGATGAGGTGAAGTGAGGCTTATCGGTATCGGTATTGGGTCGGCATTCAGACCTTGGTAGCATTTATTTTTATCACGGCAGGCCCGGCGGCGGCATTTGCTGATCCTGGCATCCGATGGTGGCCCCACCCACCGCTGTGCTTGTCCTTGGTTCCCTGTCTATGGGAACATCGCGCAAACATCGATGGGCCCCCAGGAACGGAGAGCGTCGGCGAGGCCCACTTGAAGAAGGTCGTGGATTAATGATGTCAGGGCCACGTTGAGTGTTGGACATGAGCGATGCGGGGTGGAAGACAGAGAGATAGCTATCGGACTATGCCCGGAGAGACGTATGAGAAAAGGGAGACAGGTCATACCGCTCCTTGATATCTCTGGCTGTCTGCGTGATCTTTTCGGTGTGGTGGTGGACTTGATAGGGACCTGGGATGGCAGGGGGCTGCTGCTGTGACACGGGGTTTGATAGAGACGAGACAGATGGCTATGAGATGAAAGCGCCAATGCGCACTTGTAAACACTATCTATCGCCTGCTCACCTGCGAGTTTGCGCAGCTGACAGGTTGGACAGGAGCTCCGGGCATTTTGGCGCTGATTGGTGCGCTGCATCCCGACTCTCGGTCAGACCAAGGAAGAGCTCTCCTGCAAGGGTGGAGCAATGAAACGCTGCGATTTGTTTATGTCTGAGACGATTGTTTATCTCAATTGGGCCAGCTGATGGCGGCGCTGCGTGTGTCGAGCTTGCTTCGGACCGCAGGCGGCGCGGCTCTTGCAGCTTGTCCGATTGACTCTTGACTCTTCGTTCTTCGTCCACTCCAAAAGCCTCGTCTTTTTCTCGATTTCCGCGCGGTTGGTGCTGTTGCTGCTTGCCCCACGGCTGCTTGCTTTCACTAGACGCTGTCTCGCAGCTAGCCCCGCCCGTCGCCGCTTCTCAGGGTCCCCTCAACTGCAGCGGCCCGCCAAACCAACCTATCCATCTGTCCTTGCTGCTTCGCACGACGTCACTACCTACATCTCCTCCGTCCAGGAACACCCGACGCTGCTGATCCGAGCTCACGATCGGCTTCACTTCTCGCCAAATTTCGTGATTGCCCTTTGCCCGCGCAACAGGAGCGTGGATTAGTTTGGGGAGCGATAGATGGTCAGGATGAGCTCACCAAGGTGAAAGGCGGTAAAATCACAGGTGGGTTGCCCTGGTTTTTTGTTTGTTGACTTTCCGCCAAATCGTCAGCCCCAGCTTGGGGACATGCATCACCCGATTGGATAGCAGCCTGCTCCGCTTCAATAGTTCAGTCGAGTGGATGCTTGTTTTGGCCCATCTTCCGATCAACAAAATTTATTTCTGAATTGGCTCCTGACATGGTCATTGGGGAGGACCCTGAGAAATGCCGGCTTGGAGTCATTGCTAACAAACACTCTTTCGTCGTGACAGAAGCGGAATCATGACGCCGCCGGCCAAAGAAGAGGAAGAGGATCCTTCCAACACACCTGCTGCCGCATCGCGACGCCATTCCACTCCCGCGAAACCGCCAGCTGCCGCAAAGACTCCAAAGAGCGCACCCGCCACTTCCAACAATGCCTCGACGCAAAAGAAGAAGCCCGAGCCCTCGCTGCTCACCGACTTCTTCCTCGGCCGCCCCTCGTCGGCCCGTCTTGCCGCAATGAAACAGCGTCGGAAAAGTATGGCAGCCGACGCTGCGCATGTACGGGAAGAATTGCGTCAGGAGATGCGCGCCGCCGCTGTACGGAGACTTCAGCAGCCCAATGGCGTGACAGACCGAGTAAAGGCCTGGCAAAAGAAGAACGCGGCCGCCATGAAGGAAGCAGGCGGGCCGCCACGAGCCGAGAGTGTTGCGAGCGAACCGACCGAATTTGCTGCCAACCTTCCCCCCGAAAGCGTGACCGAGGAGGACCGAGAACGAATCAAGTGGCGGAAAAAGAACAAGAAAAAGAAACCAAGAGAAGACAAGATCGAGGTGGTCGAAGAAGATGATGATGATGATGATGATGATGATGGCGACGCCGAGGAGACGGAAAAGGAGCAGGCATCTGGAAACAAAGCCGGTCCGTCAGCATCCAAATCGATCCCAGCCAAAGATGCGCCCAAGAAGAGGATTATTAGCGACGACCACTGGATGAAGCGCAGGCAGGGCAGGAGTCCGCCACGAACGGGTGCCCAGAGGGTCAAAGCCGAAGGAAGCCCCTCGCCAATACCCAAGGATTTCCTCCAGAAAACGGCTCAGAACCCAACAATCCAAAGCAAGATCAAGGATTGGGCGGCAAGGGTAGAACCACCAGACCCTGAGCAAGTGCCACGAGTGAAGCACTACCGCCACAAATCCGGGGCTACGATAGCCGTGGAGGAGGATGTTGCCAGCATGGTCGCTTCAGAGCCGTCGTTCCGACCCAAGTCCATGTCTTCGTTCGATGATGGCATCAGAGTCAAACCTTTGAAAGTGAAAAAACCAGCCAACGAAACCGACGATGGGATTCGAGTGTATCCAGTACGAAAGAAGAAGGAACCTGCAGACGAAGCGCCCCAGCCGAAAAAGAAGGAGGCCGAGGATGACGTGATACGCGTGCGCCCAGCAAGGAGTGGAAATGACGATGGTATACGGGTCAGGCCAGCTGAAACCAAAAGCGACGATTCCACGCGTGCCAAAAAAAAGGAACCGATGAACGACGGGATACGTGTAACACCCGTTGAGAACAAAGAAGATGACTCGAAACGCGCCAGAAAGAAGGAGCTCAACGATGATGGAATACGCGTGAAGCCGGTCACGGATGATGAGTCGAAGCGCCCCAGAAAGACGGAGCCCCTTAACGACGGAATGCGCCTGAAGCCGGCCGATAGCTTGAAACTGAAGCGCAAAAAGAAGAAGGCACCTGAAGACGACGGGATACGGGTGCGGCCGGTGGAGAACAACGACGATGGCATCCGTGTTAAACCCATTGTCAAAGACGCATCGCCCAAGGACGACGGCATCCGTGTTCAGCCGAGCGAACCATCGTCCTCTGAAGCGACATCACGCCCAAGCAGACCTTACCATTCTTCCGCCGGAATGATGAAGAGAGCGCAGAGCAAGCGACGAGAGGAACCTGTGGACAATATCATCGAAGTCATTGAGGAAGCCGAGACTGAGCTATCTGTCGAACAACCGCTGAAGAGGAAAAATTCACTACGAAATTCTAGGCGCAGAAAAAGCCGGAGTCCTCCGGCGACCACCAAGGCTACGCCTCGGGGTGGGCGAGATTCGCCAGAGGTGGTGCCAATCTCCAGCTGGCCAACAGTGGAATCCGACGAGGAGTCGGACAGAGTGCCCCCGACTGTTCTTGGGAACAAATCTCTGGCCGAGATTCCATTTGGCTACTCGGCCTTCAGTGTGCTTGACTTGCCGTCAAGTGCTGACCCCCAAAGGAGCGCTCCGAAGAAGCCAAAAGCTCAACGCAACCCCAGTTTCAAGGCGGTGCCAAAGGTTTTCAAAAAGGTTGTCGAGGGCGCCAAAGAAATCATTCAAGAAAGCCTTGAGCCACCACGGCCACCGCCGACAGCTAACAAACCTGCTAGCATAGAGTCCTGGCTTAACAACACGGTTGATCCTTTCGTCCAATCTTCGCCCACAACAGAAACAACGACCGTGACAGAATCACAAACCAGCACCGAGCCGCCAATACGGGCATCCCGCGAGACGCTGGAGGCTCCAGTAAAACTCGAGACTCGGCCGGCTGCAGAGAGGCGGCCGAAGGAAGAAGAGAAGAAACTGAAGGAAAGAGAGGCAACAGCACCGGCCCCCACGCCATCCTCGAAAAGATCAAAAACCCCCAAGTCGGACAGTAGCAAGGGGAGGGCAAGCTCGCAGGGCGAAGACAGTGATGCAACAGCGAAGAAGGCAAAATCGCCAGTCAACCCCGAGGGGCTGAAGAGGAGGCGGGCCACCAGGGGTGCTCCGTCTCCTGTCAAATCCGGAGGGAAGAAGCCTCTCAGGGAAATCCTCAAAGATGCTTTTCGTGGTGAATCGGGCGGGTACAAATTGCCGCCCACGGTTTATCCTAGCTGCGAAGCTTCCGAGTACGACGACGAGGACTCGGAGTATACAGAATCAGACGTCGGCACGGAACGCCCGGGGTCTTCGCACAAGAGGCCCGTTTCCGATTATTCGTCGTATTACTCGTCCAATTACGACTCGGTTTTGTCCTCGAGTGTTTCCGATAAGGAGCCACCACGCAGAAGACCGCCTCCCGCCAACGGTGGTGGGAATGAACTGTCAACCATACTTTCCGAGGAAGCCAGCACCGTGAGCGCAACGGACACCATGTCTGTGATCTCCCAAACTACGGTCACGCAAACAACGGCAACACCACTCACTGAAAGAACTGAGCTCTCGCGGCACCGGACCCAGAAGGGTAGCCGGAAGGGCGGGAGCCTGAAGCGCCGCCTCACCAAACACTCAGACATGATATCTGTGTTGTCCTTGCCTGACACCGGCCAAATAGTCCCACCCAGTCGGTCAAGAAGCGTCAAGTCCTCACGCAGCCTTCACCGCAGGCCAAGCAAGGTGGACAGGAGCAGGATTGACGAGCTCTTGGACGAGTTTGCCGATGACGAGTATTTCTACCAGCGCGAGTTGAAGACCCTAGTGGACGGTGTGATCCCGGTGCTTTTGACACATGTCCTTCGCGACGATAACCTCTTTGGCCGTTCTGAGGCTGGTAGAACCAAAGCTGATGCCATGGCCAAGTCGGTGGTAAATATGGGCGTGGTGTTGGAGAAGCTTAAGAGCTCCCACAAGCAGGCCCCGCTCGAGAACATCTACCACCTCCTGGCGTGGATGGACGATGTTTCGCCGCTATATGACAACTATTTTGACGTCTGGCGGCTTGGGTTCCAGGGCCTCATCATCAACCTTGCACCCAAATTGAAGGGTATGGATGATAACGACTCGCTCTTGAACGCGCTCCCTATCAACGAAGAGGGCGATATTATTGGGGAAAACGGTGAGCGCGTGGATGTGGCGTTCCTTTTGAAGCGGCCCCTGATCCGACTCAAGTGGATGACAAAGTTCCTCAGGGTAAGTTGACACTGCCAAATAGCCTTGGTTTCGTTTGCCTGGAGGGAAATTCTTACTGATGTCCTATGTGAAGGCTGCCGTGCTTGTCATCAACACTTTTGACACGGAACATTTGCTCTCGGTATTCGAGTCCCTCCAGGAAAAGGCTCGCAAACGGCACCGAGAAGAAAATGCCCGTATCACCGACGAAGATGCAAGAAATACTGACACCACCCGCGCTCGAGACCTGCGCACTCTGATGCCTCTTGATGGAGTCGGCATTGAGCAGACACGCCAGGTGGCTGCGCTCGACGTGTTTGCGCTTGATCTGGACCACTCCACCGGACAAAGACTGGAGTGTCAAGTTGAGATGGTTCACAGAGATAAGCCCGATGTCCCTGCCGACAAAGGAGATGTTCTGATCCGAGAGATTGGAAACGACTCTCGCTCCTGGCTGCTGTTTCCGCCCGTCCCCATGGCATACATTTCTGCCCGTCTTGGCGAGACTGACCAGGCTCTGGTGGTCATGATTCGCGGAACCCACAATGGAGTGGAGTGGTATGAGCTTTTGAAGCTATCCACGAGTAGCGAGGAGCAAATCACGTTTTGGCTGGATGTTCTGGGAAGCAGTCCCATGCCGCCACTCGCTCGCAGGCGGCCAACAAGTGCTGTCCTGGACAGTACGTCGCCCAAACCCGAAGATATTCCAGTTGGAGAACGCAAGCTTGGATCTGACAGACCAACAACTCCTTCGCGTTACCGCCCACGAAAGGTTGTGGAGTCTTCTTCTACCTCTCCTGTTTTGGACGCGGACGTGTCGCCTGAGCGGACACCTACGCGGGCCACCTTTGCGCAGCATCAGTCACCAGAGGACAGAGACGAGGCCCGCTGGGAGAGCTCATCGTTTGACGCACCGAGAGCCGCAAGGCCGGCACCCAACACCACCCCCTTCCGCGAAGATGGTGCTCCTCCACCCCCTATCCATCGGACTCTTAGTGAGAAGTCTAGTAAGCTTGCTCCTCCGGTGGACCTCGGGGTCACTCGTGTCAAGCGTCGGGGCTCGTCGCCACTCAAGCACGAATATCATCCATCCGACGTATCGTCTGACAGCTCAACCTCGGTAAGCGAAGATTCAGAGGCGACGTCGTCTTCCAGCGACGAGCTTGATGAGGACGAAGTACCCGACACGATCCCTGGGTACAGCATCAAGACCGTACCCCAGGTCGCGTCTGTTGAGACCGTAGTGTCAGACAACAGCATCACACCCGATCACTCTGCCTCTCAGGTTGATCTCTCCAGACAGGGCCCAAAGAAACCAGAAGAAGATGCTCAGAAGTTTGTGGCTTCTGTCTCTTACTGGTCTTCCAAGAAGGGCATGTGGAAAGACATTGTCAGCGGCGGACCAACCTCGATTGTCGTACGCCCCGGTAGCATGGAGGTGCACCGGCTGAGCAAAGAACAATCCAAGGCGTTCCCTCTGCAGTCATCTGGCACTTCGGAGGTTGACATCACCAACCAGGACGCCGGCAGCAACGCCCCTCTCATCGCACTGATTCTCACGCCGGTGGTTATGATCCGCCGCAGCACAGCGCTTGACCTTGAAGTCCGCAGTGTTGCCTCCCCTGAATCCCGCCTGAAGACAGAAAGCACAATGTACCGCTTCCGCGCGGCCACCCAAACCGAAGCTCACACTCTGTACGAAGCCGTCCACCTCAGCAGGCTGAACAATGCTAGGTACATTCAGCTCGCTGAGGAGGCGCGTGTGAGGTCGTTTGGACAGACAACAGGCCTTCCCGGGGAGGGTAGCGCAGACGGTGACACCTCGAGCAGGAGGCGCGGTTCCTGGTTTGGCCGTAAGAATTCCTACCGGGCGAGCACGAGGGCGCCGAGCGTCTCGCAGCATAGCATGTCGAGCACAATCTCGGCTGGCTCCTTCCTCCGACGACTTATGGGAGGAGGAAACCATACCTTCAACATTGAGGAGTCATCAATCGACAAGCCTCCGAGAATGAGCACCGGAACAGTGGGGTACTCGTCTGGTGCCTCCTCCGGCGGGGGCACCTCCACCCCTCCCCGGAGCGTATCGATTTCGCTGTCGGGCTCAGCGTCGCGAGCCTGGTCCAACGGCCTCGCCAAACCTTTCAGTCCGGACCAACCATTGGAAATACGGTGCCATCTCAACGTCCAAAACAACCGCTGGCTCGACAAGGGAGACTGCATATTGCACATCTCGCGGCCTCCTCCTGGTGTCAGGCAGGAGCTATCGCTCTATCACGGGTTGGAGAAACGAATCATTGTTACGCACGCCAGCAAGAAAGTGGGTGATAAACCGTTGATTTTGTTGGATGCGGTACTGGGGTCAAAATGCTTTAGCTTGTTGGGGAGCAAGGGGGTGATGTGTTCTGTGTGGGAGGACTTGAGGGATGAGGAGGGGAATGTCGGGGTGGCGCCGAGGATGGGGGGGCTGAGTGGAAGGGTGACAAAGTGGTGCTTTCAGTGTAGGAATTCGGGGCAGGCGGAGTGGATCATGTGGCTTGTTACGGCTGAGGTGGAGGGGCTGGTTGTTTAGGATGGTCGACCGGCTGCTGAGGTTGTTGGGAGTAAGACGAGTTTGGACGGTGGGGGGAGTGGGAGTGTGACTCTTGCTGGGAGCAGTGAGAATGCGACGCTTGTTGGGAGTGGCAGTGGGAATAGTTTGGGTAAGAGAGTGAGTTTGAGTAGTGGGAGTGGGAACGGCAGTAGGAACGGGAGTGCTAATGGTGGGAAAGGGAAGGAGAGGATGGTGACGGGGATGGAGAGAATCAAGAGGGTTAATAGACGGACTGTGAATTGGTAATAACTGTGTGTATCGGGGTGGTACCAAAAAGGGAAGTTTCGTTTTTCATAATATCATTCAGGGGGAAGAAAGGAGGAGAGAGGCATGCATGGGGAAGGTCAGGGGCGGTTTTATTTTACGGACATGGATACCACAGGCATGAAAGCATAGGGAGCGTCGGAGTTCTCTGTTTAGTTCTGGCATTGGCATCTCATCTTTTCCTCTTTGCAGTTTTGTCTCTTGCGGCCATGCACACACACTTAAACATATACCAACTTTTTATTTTGTTTGCTTTTCTTGGTGTTCTTTTCACTGTTTGCCATCTTGCTGTCTTGCTGTCTGCTTCTGAATGTATCTGGTTGTGGTTCGCTCATATATTATACCCATTCATCACTTTAGAAACTCAAATTCTTTACTATTACCTCGGTCAATCGATATTCCTTCCATGCAAGTCTTCATAAAACTTCCAATATACGTAGTGAACTTTTGCGAATCCCGTCCCCGACTATGAGACCTGTCTGATATCCTAGACTTACTCCTGAATCATCTCCGAGGGCCAACTCCTCCCCCCCCCCCCTTTCCAACCCAACTTAATTTCTTAAAGAAAAGACGGTGCCCCGTCTGACAGTCCCTAGTTAGGCCGAATGAAACTGGAGGTACAACTTCATGATGCTGCTTGAGTCCTCTTAACAAATGTTTTTCCCTCGAAGAGACACCGCCAAGAGTGCACAGACAGGGCCAGGAGTCGCATTGAAGCTTAACGATGACCTCCATTCCAAGATGCTGTAGGCTTCATGAGGGACAAACATTGGTATTTTATTAATTGGTCATGGGAAAAAATTCCACAAGTACCGCATAGTGAGGCAACGTAATGAGTGGTTGATGACGTTTGCAGATATTCCTCACTTTTTTATGTTGGTGGGGCTGACTATCAATCGGAGGGACGGAGCCTGGTATAGGTATGCAACATTGACCCAGTGACAGGCCGACGCTGCCTTCTTGAGATATGCGTGGTCTCGTCTATGTTCGTGTGATGGTGTTGGGGTGGATACTTGGCAGGCAATTTGGCTCGATGAGATATCATAAAGTTTGAATTATGATGGTAGAATTCTGGAATCGCAAACCATCACGGTCTTTCTCGAGTTCAAACACCAACACCTTGTGAGAGGATGAGGATCAGGTAAGTCAGCATGGAGGGTGAGCCTGAATGTCGAACCGTACATGGAACCTGCCGCTCCAGCCGCGAGAGACGTCTTGTATTTCCCGGCCAAATGAGATCAGAGACTCACAAGCCGTTTGGTAGATGGCCGCCATCATGGCAAAAGCTGAGCATATGGCGAGGAGTACCACTCTGAGATGCCACCGTACTTGGGCTACAGGTCGACACATATCGATACTGATGTGCCAACTCCGAAACGGCGACCTAAGTAGTCACCTCAATGTACCTTTCTAAACTTACCGCTGCTCCTTTCTCCTCTGGGGACATTGACCGGGCTCTATAAAGCTTTCCCACTCTCCGCCGGATTGTGAGCAAGGTCTCAAACTATTCCTCCTGCCAGTATGCTTTCGACACTCGGGGACCGAATCAGCTTTCAACACCCCTCCCGTACCTTGCTTATCCGATCCCACCACAACTATCTAATACCACCGCCACCCACCATGTCCGACCCATCAGTGCCCCCACCCCCTTTAGTTATCCGAATCCCACTCCCCTGGCGCTGATGAAAAGGGCGCTCTTTGTCTCTCCACTGGCCCAGGCTCATACGCCGGGCTGACCTGGGCTGTTGTCCACAAGACTGAAGAGGCACACGATCGTGCCCAAGATGTTATCGAGCATATAGAAGGACCCATCCATCATCTCAAGAAGTCTGATGTCGACTTCGCCAGCACAGCTGCCCAGGCTTGCGGAGGATGCTGCAGCTACTGCCGACTGGGCATGCAAGTCACTTCAACTCAAGGACGGCACCTTCGCAACATTGAAAGTTCAGGATGCCTGCGGGAAGGGGAAGAAAGCCATCAACGATGCCAGAACCAAGTCTGAAGTCAGCGAGGACGCCAAAGCTGAAGTTGCTGCAACCAAACAATTCAGTTAAGAAGGGAAACACCAACAAGATTGTCCTCGTCATTGGAGGGGGTGCGGGTGGTTTGATGACCGCCTGGATTCTTGTTGATAAGGGCTACCGCGTCTTCCTTGTTGCCAAGGGAGTGGAGGGAGAGCGCATGACTTTTCAGATTGCCAGGGCTCTCTGGGAATACCCTCCTGGTGGCTGTGGCTTGTCAGAAATTGAGGTTCCTGTTCTTGCCGACTCCGCGTTGACTCGGTACCGGGTATGGGCAATGCAGCGCTTTTTGTTCTATGAGCATCTGACCAAGAGTACCGACTGCGGAAGTTCAGAGCTCGAATGGTCACGGTGTATCAACTTTTCCACCACAGTCACGAAACCAACGCAAACATTGAGAACACTGACCCAGTCGTCAGGAGGGCTCGGGAGAGTGCCAAGGATCATTTCCAAAAAACAAAAAAAAGAGAGGCAATTTTCGATCTGGATGCAGGCAAAGAGGTAGAACACTTCAAAGACAAGCTCGCAGTGGCTCTTCATGACATTCCACTTGGAGAAGCCCCTAGATCAGAAACGGGAAAAGCTCTTGACAAGGACGATGAGAAATATATGGAGTGGAGGAAGTGGGAGGACGCCCTGGGAACAAACCGCCCTAGCCCACATGACTTCAAGCTCAAACGGGGCTGCAGACATCAGGCCCCAGTTGTTGACACAGATTTCGCGATGGAATTTCTAATGGAGCTTGTCAAGGCCAAAGGAGAAATTCTGGAGACTCGGGAAAGCAAGGAAGACCTTCACCTCCAGGAACGAGAGCTCAAGGACGACTTCAAAGCCGACATCATTGTCAATGCTAGCAGTCTTGGAGCACGCGTACTAGCCAACGACAACCAAGTACTCCCCATTTGTGGAGCCGTACGCCGGATTGCATTGCGAGCAAAGAAACCCCCAGCTAGCACTCCCTACGCAAGCCCTCCTCTTCCTCAATCAATCCTCCCCCGACAACCACTCCCCAGGCGGACCCTCCGTCGACAAGCCCTCCCCCGTCGAATCCCCAGACGAATTCCCAGGCGGACTTCCAGGCAAAGGCCCAGGTGGCTAGCGAGAGCATCGAGTTCCTCACAAGCAACGCCACCCTCCTCCCAGCTCAATACAATGCCAACTACCACACCCCCAGCAAAACAATCTTTATTGTTCCTCGCAACGAGACGACGCTCATCGTGGGGTCCATCATCCAGCGCAACAACTGGGATCTCAGCTTCACTCTCAAATCCCCCGAAGTGGAAGACACGTGGGGGGCGCCCAGAAGCTCATCCCAACACTCTCGAATCTCGAACAAGACGAAACGCCTTTTGCCAAGGCTTGCGACCCTTCTTCCACTCCAATGTACGGGTGTCGGCTGGTAACCGCACGAATGATTGTCGTCCACAACTACGGCCAAGGAGGCTCGAGACGGAGTCTTGGTAAGCACTGATTGATGTGCTGGAGGTGACGGTGTTTGAAATCTTGAACGGGGGCGAATTCATCTTGCTTGTATCTCTCAACCTGTTTGGATGAAAAAGGAAAAAAAAAAGAATAAAGAGAGAGAAGAATCGGGCGGTATTGCACCCTTCACCATCAACCACCATTTCCTACCCGCCAAACACCCCTTCCCCATTGTATCAAACGCTCCTCCCCTCTCATCCTTTTCAAAGATAAAATAGAATACAAAAGGCATAAAGAAAAGCCCACCTTCCCTACGTAGTTACCTAACTAAATATATGAACCTTTTCGACACCACTCTCATCCTTGCTCAACTTATTAACAAACTTTTCCCAGCTTTCACAGTGTCCTGAATCCCTCCAACCTCGCTCATGGCTTTTTATGCCAACCGTAACTCCAAGCAACACGCGAAAAAAAACAATATCAACTTCATACCTGATCCAAGCCAGATAGATGTTCTGTGAAATTCAACCTGGGATGTGTCACTAGAAATCAAAGTCCTGAAAAAGGGGTTCGGAATAAGAGTGGGGCAATGAGCCATAAGCGAGCAATATAATCTAGCTGTCCTACCCCTGTTTACAACAATCACCCAGTGAACAAATCAAGCTGCGTGGCGCAGCGGAAGCGCGCCGGGCTCATAACCCGGAGGTCACTCGATCGAAACGAGTCGCAGCTAAATTCTTTTGGTTTTCTTTCTTTTTTTTTTTTTTTGGGGAGGTCTCCTATCTTTTAACTTCCACAACCAGAACTTGATGCTTTGTACCAGTGACATTCTCACTCTTCTCTTTTTGGATCACAAGGCTGCAGCGAGGAAAGATTTGTTTTTTGTCCAGAGTTTATTTCTTTGTATTATTAATAATTAGAGATCCCCGGCTATTCCGCCCCATCCGCCATCAATGTCTACGCTATATCGACCATGCCATCCATCATCTCCCTCCAAGAGAAAAGCGACAGAATGAAGCATGATCAGCAACATGACAGCAAGGCGAAATGGCCTCTCTCGTCCCCATCTCTCGCTCAAGTAACCTAACTACAACATTAATTGATACAGTCCAAACCCGATCACAGAAATATAATTGTGATCACTGTACCCACCCCCAGCCACTCCTCCCCTCCCACTTATCCAATTCCTTGATATACGCCCGGTATTTTCCCTCCGTTTTGCTCCCCATTGAAAACAAGCAGAGCAGGCCAACTAAACCCGAAAAAAAAAAACCAAAAAAAGAAGAAAAAAGAAAAAAAACCACCAAATATGACGCCGTTCCAATGCAAATTCCTAAAACACCGAAAGAAAAGAAAAAAAAACCAAAAGGCCGTATACAGAAAAAATTCCCTAATGGTTCCCTTCCCAAAAGGAAATACAAAAACAACAGCCGGACATATACGCGTGTCGCCAACGGCTTGGCCATCCGCCCAAACGAGAGATTAAACCCCTTTCCAACAATAAACAGAGTAATAGAAAAAGCCAAAACAACAGATGCTATGCAGTTGGGTATCAGGATCCAAAACCAAATAATGCCAAAAAGGAGTGTGTGTGCCTATGCCGATATATGCAAAGTCGTAAAAGGAGCGTCTAAGTTGGGTATCAAATCCGTTCGATCCGGTAAAAATAAAGGAATGTCTAATAGTTCGTTGTTGCTGGACCAGCCGGGACCAAGGAGCGTGGCTATGTAAATATGGGTATCGTAAGGAGCGTTGTGCATGAGATATGCAAGTATTAGGTAAGGTCGTTGCAGTCGTAAAGGAGCGTCGTGTGCATGGAAATGCCGTGGGATATATGCTGCGCGTGAAGATCAAGGTTGTGATCGCCAAAGGAGTGTCGTGTACATTTGCGTCTGTGTTGAAGCGTGAAAGGCAAGCGAGAGTGCGCTCCAAAAAGAAAAGAAAAGTGAAAAAAACAGAAAAGCGAAAGTTAGAATAACAGCCGGAGGGCGAGATATATGATGGGCTACATCATCTTCCCCTTTCCCTTGATGTCATCCTGTGGAACCGTGGGGGTGGGAAGCACGGTGTTGTCAAGACTTGGAATGCTGGAGTGTCCTTGAACCACGGGTGTGCCGAGCGGTGAGTGTGGTGATTCTGGAAGCGGAGGGTAATGATGGGCGGGTCCGGGACTCGGGTATGGCGAGTGAGCAAAAGACAAAGACGGAGCCGACAGCCATGGTTGCATATCTTCCTGTGGTGCGTAGTCTGGTGTTGCGCTCAAGTAGGAAGGCCTGGTCGTCATCTTGTCAATCACCTTTGGCTTGTGGATTTCCAGAGGCTCCTAGGCCCATGTGGACTGGATTGGAGAAGAAACGAACCCGACGCTGTAGCGGTGGCTGGCAGGACCCATCACGGGAGAGGCGGCCGAGTAGGGAACCGTCCAGTTTCCAGAATCCTCGATATCGCTGTGGGCGGCGTCACCAAAGTCGCCGCCATACACGCTCGAGACAGGACTGTATGCGCCGTAGGGACTGGGAATGCCGAGATACTGCTGGTTGCCCGAGTGAGGAAAGGGGGACGACAGCTGCAGAGGGCTGACGGCGCTGTTGGGAACAGACAGGTCCTCTGTGCTGTAGCTGAAGGCGACGTTGTCGCCGTAAAAGTACTCGGGCGAGGCAGCGGGAACCATGGCCGGCGAACCGTCGCTCAGGAAGTAGGGCCCAGGGTACTGCTGGAACGTGGGCGCATCGACAGGATGGGCCCATCCCATGCGCGCGCGAAACTCGTAGACGGTGTTAAGAGGGTGGTCCATGAAACTGATCGGGGTCTGGCCCCTTTCCGAGCTGCTCTGAGGAATGGTCTCCAGGCGACGGTGGATTTCCTCGATGGGCTTGACGGCAAGGCTTCCAAAGTAAGCAGCGCCAATGTCGGGGAAGAGCCGCTCCATCAGCAAAGCAGCCGTGTAGTAGTGAGCAATCACAACCAACGAGTTGGCAGAGCCACGGCCCTGCTGCAGCATCTCCACGGGGAGCCAAAACAGCCATGTGCGCAACGAACGCAGGCGCTCAAATTGCTGGTGCAGAGGCTGGGTCAAGACGATCTTGCGGGAACCCTTCATGAAGGCAATGAGCTGCGTGATGGGCTTGGTGGGCTCGTGGCTGTGCTTCAGGTGCGTCTCGAGCTTCTGCAGCTGCTTCAGGGTCCGCTGGAAACTTTCCAAGTCGGCTTCGCATGGCTGGCTGGGCTGGTGCTCGGGGGTGGGCGACGGAGGGCCGGTAGGAAACGTGCTGCTCTCGGCGATGAAGTCGCCAAACAGAGACTCGTGTTTCCAGGATTCCATGGCATCGATAATCTATTTGGTCCAAGTTAGTCGGCGGTCACGGAGGCTTGGCACAGGCTTCGCTGCTCACCGTCGAGGTTCCTTGCATGAGTTGGGTCCAGCTCTTCCTGCATCGAGGTCAGCCCTGGTCGGTGTAGGCCGGATAGCTGCAGTATATTGCTTACCAATCTGTGGCTTGCCACGACAGAACCAGCGACGCGGCCAGGATGGCGTCGGAGTTCTCCCTCGAGAAGCAGCCGATGGCTTCCTGAAGGCGGTTCAATGCAATGCCCCGGTGCTCGTAGGCCATGTTGCCAACCAATGGGCAGTCGGTCAGGTGCGCAAGATGCGTGGCGGAAAACGCCAGCAGCGCATGCAAGACATAGTCGTATGTTGCACCGATCTGGATGATTCTGGAAAACAAGAAAAGGGGGCTTGTCAGCAGGGACGACGTGGGATGGCATGTGTCAGGGGGTCCAGCCTTACGTAGGAATCCGCCGCGTCCAAAGCGTAAAGCCGTTAGCATCGAGACGGTCCATCTGGTCGCTGATGGACGCAACATGGTGAATCAACCTCAGTTGCTCGACAGTCAAGTCATAGGGAGCGGGTGCAGGATAGATGTTTGGGAATGGGAACACCCCGGTATCCTTCCACTGGTTGATCTCTTCCTCAATCTGAGGGTTCCACATGAGGTCTGGCTTGTCGGGCGAGCAAGATCTCTCGTCAGCCTGGGTGATGTCGTTGTACGGGCAGCGGACCTTGTGCTTGGTGCAGTTACGGCTGAGCCTAGGGTTAGTTTTTTTGTTGCTAAAAGCCTCGGGGATAATCCAAGCACATACCATTGAGGAAAGCTTTCATCACATCTGATGTGACGACGCTTGCTGTAAAAGACTGTCAGTGAAAGGATCTCGGACTGGCAAGCTGTCAGCCCAACTTACCAAGAGTCACATCCCTTCCGAGACTTGGTGTGGCTCCGACGAGGAGGACCACCACCGGGACCGGCCATTACTAGGGATACTTGAGGAAATTATTAAAACGAAAGAACTGGACTGGAGTCAGCACCAAAGCCAAAAGAGAAAACCAGAGACGCCTGAGGCTAGATAAGAAAAAGTTGAGTAACAAGGTGGGGGGTTGCTGACATATATCAGAACACACAGCGCAGTGCGTCCTCGATGACCTGGGAGATAGCGAACGTCGTGAGTTGCGGTTGGAGAGAGGCGCACAAGGTGGTGTAAGGCTGACACTATATTGATGTGAAGGACAAGGCAAGGCTATGTCCCCTCTTGGCGCAGACCTGGAGGCGGAGCTTGGAGAAACAGGCAGGCGAAAGAGTCAAAATGCCGTGCGAGAGCCTGGTTCCTGCGTGGAGATGCGTCGAAGAGGAAAGGCTGCTACTGCTGCTGCTACTGCTGCTGCTGCTGCTGCTGCTGCTACTGCTACGTGTGATGATGATACGGTAACTACTGGTGGCGGTGATGGGTTCGAATATGGAGCTGCTCTTCCTTTTCCTGGCTCTTTCTCCTTCTCGTGATTTCCCTCCCTTTCCTCAACGGTAGCGATCGTGTGGTTTGTGTGTTTTTTGGTGTGTTTTGTGAGAGATGCTGGATGGTGGTTGTTTGACGTTGACAAGATGGGACTCTCGGATATTTTGTCTCAATACTTCATCACAGAGCGAATGTGTGCGGGTGAATCTGATGCGTCCTTTTCTTCTCTTTCTCGGGAGAATCTCTCCTTCACACAAAATAAAAACAAAAAGAAACAAGCGAATGACAGGAGTCGACGAGGACTTCCTTGGGGTGAGTGCAAAAAGCGAATGTGAGTGGTGGAGATGGGCAGCGACGGGGCTGATTCAGCGATGGTGTTGTATCTGGAAGATCAAGAGAGCGGAGGATGGGGCCTGTCGGGGGGGCTGCAAAGTTAAATAGCACCCAATGCACGTCCTGGCTGGGAGACAGGGCCCTGTCTGCGGGACAGCACCGCACCCACCTGCCCACCTCCTCCCACGAAGACAACCCACAGCAAAGCGCGCGCATTGCCCCATCGGGAAAGCAAGCCTGCCAAGCCAAGACATCAAGGCTACACCATGTGCTGGCACCCCACCTTTCAGATCCTCTTTTGGTTAGTCCAGGCGAATTAACTGCTCAGTGTCCAGTCAAAGACCCCATCACGGCTCCAGTTCCCCCAGAGCTCCCCGAACGGCGTGCTTTGTTGAAACCGACGCCAGCCAGGCCCCGTTGCTATCTCTCTCTTTCTTTATCCGCCAGCTAGATGCGAAGCAGCGGGCGCTTGTGGCGGTTGTCGAGTGAGCCATCGAGTGCTTTGTTGAACACCTTAATTCATGCCTGCGGCGGCCGCGAGTAAGGTGTTCTCCGGTATCCGTCATAACTACTCCTCTTCTCAAACCGCCAGCACAGTCACTGGTTTCCAGCCATCAGGGTAGGTCGGCATGCACTCATTCGCCATGCCTCGGGTGGTGCTTTGCTTTCAGGAACTTGTTCGACCCTGGACCCGTGCAGCATCTCCTGTGCCATCGAAGCGCCGTGGAAGCTGCCAGTGTCTCCAGCAATGCCGGGCTCGTGCGTGCCTCTTGTGTATTGTTTCTCTCTCGTCTAGCGGGTGCCGAGGGCCAATGGTCCTGTCTGCTCTGTTCTAATAGACTACCTACAGCGAGGGGCAGAGCAACCCCCATGCTACGTTAACTCGGAGGTCCAGTTGTGCGGGAGATGGACCAGCATGACGACAAGAGGGAAACATTTCTGTGGGATTATTAGCGGCGGGCACTAAACAAGACAGCTACAAGACGGTTCCGCCGGGACAGGCCAGAAGCCTGAAAAGAGGCGATGAGAGAGATTGAGTTTGGTCACCTGTCAAAGCTACTGTGACAGATGGGCTGCTCCTTTTCGGGTCGAAGTCCGCTGCTGCTGTTCACAAGTTCGTCCCAGCAGCGAGATGGCGAGCCTGCGAATGGGAGATAGGCCGGGGAAATGGCCGTGCTGACTGCTGTCAACACTCGACAGTCCCAAAGGGCGCTCAGACTAGCCGCCCCAGGGTTAGCGCCCCTCTGCAGCAGAACACGAATTGAGGCGGAGCAACGGCAGGCCGGCTCGTCTCTTTTTTTTTTTTTTTTTTTTTTTTTTTTCCCTTCAATATTACCTGACCAGTTTCTCTCTACCATTGGTGATGCTCCTTTGTTGTCTTCTCGACTGCTTGTTTGGGTGTGGTCTGCGCAGCAAATGGTGAAGCTGGGAACAGGATTCATCAGGTGTGGCCCACGTGGATGTCTGTGAATGTCTCTGCCCGACGTCTCGCCCAGGTAGCCGCGGGTATTCGCTCCAGAGAAACTTGGGACGCCTTCTCAGCAAATCGACCTGCAGCATTACGTACTTTTCACACCCCGTCTCCGATATGTTCTGATCAGAGACAGCGGCATCTACCGTTCTCGCGGCCTCTGTCTCCCGGGCAGCATCGCCGTGGTTAGCTTTGATTGCTCTCCTCATCCTCTTTGCGATTATCTGATTACAAGGAGGGGGCGGGAAGGGCGTTGGTGCAGCAGCCATCGTCAGCCATCACCGTGAAAGTGACCTCGTCCCCTCGTCCCCCGCACTCGCCCTTGGGTCTGTGGTAATCCTCCTGCATAGTTCCTAGTAGCAAAGAGGTTGGGACTTGCAGTTACAGCCAGTCTTGTGCAGCGCGCATATATGTAGCGCAGGGCCCTCTTTGCTTTCCATCAGAAGAGGAGTTCGTCTGGTGTGGTGGCATGCGTTCTGCAGCATGTTGGCTTTCAATATCCATCCGTTCTTTCAAAAAGTCTTTGGGAATAAGAAACAGCAACTATCATCACAAATACCCGTACGAGGAGGACTTTGCGGATGAGCACCGCAACCCAACACTCAACCCAACCTATCCCATGCCATGCCAAGCGTCCGGCGAGGATCATATCATAGGCTAAGAGGCTCTTCTTTTTGGCATGCCCATCAGGGCAGCAACTATTCCCTATTCGACGCTGGACCGGATCGCGGTTGATGCTGGCTCTGGCGGGGCTTGGGCACGCCGTCACTGTCACTGGCATCCCTCGGCGCGCTCTGTCTGATACAGTAGCGCGGTGTTCCGATGTTGGTGACCCCCATAGCCAGCGGGTTTCAGGTGCTTCGTAACTGGGCTTTGGGGGGCTCGTGCCCAACCCACACTTGTTGCAACATCAATTATCGGTTGATGCTCTGATCTGATTTTTCTTTTATGGAAAAGAAGAAGGTAAAAGGAAAAATAATGGCGGAGGGAACTGCCGGTTTCCCCTGAAGTTTGTGTGCCCCACGACTCCACGACCCCACGAGGACCGCCTCGCCGGACGGACGACTGGGATGTGAAGAGGCAGGTGTGCTTCCGAAACCCCCGTTTCCGTGCTCGCCTCGGCAAGTATCCCGTCAGAAGCATCAGTTTGCATTATGTCATTGTCCGATGCTGTGGAAGTCAGCTCTCTCGCTACGGTGTCGAACTCGAGCTTCCATGAACCTGGAAATTGCTTAGAAAGCTGGCCGAGGGATAAAGCCTCTCTCATCAGCTAACACCAAGAAAAAAAGGAAGCCAAAGGAACTTTGATAGCCCCAGTTTCCACCCTCTTGTCCACCTCGGTTCTCCCGGAGCGCGCCAGTCGGTGGAACTCCGGTTCAAAGGCACGTCTTGCGTCGGGTTAGCAGCACAAGAAAAAAAGGGAAAAAAAAAGACAAACGCCTTCGCTCCAAAGCCATCAGCAGCAGATCAGAGGCCAGCGATACCGCAGTAATATCTACGTCGATGATCCTCGTCCTTACACGTGGACCCCAGACCCAGAAGGCCCAGGATGACGCAGCGCATCGCTTGGAACTTCAGCGCAACGACAGTGAGGGTGGAGATGCAGCTTGGTGTCGTGCAGGACCCTGGTTCGATCGAGGGTCGTCTTGTCGAATTGCTGCTCTCTGGTTGGATGAAACAACCGTTTTCTCGTGTCCATTTTTGGGCTGCCCCGTTCCTGCCGCATCTTTAATCCCTGTCCTGTCCACTGGCAACCCTTGAACTTGTGAATGTTTTCCCCTCATCGCACCCCTTCCGCCTTTGACCCTTTTCTCCCATTCTCCAACTCTTCCTCCCCCTCTATTAAGTGGCTGTACACCTCTGTTGTTCATGTTACCCTTGGTGCCAGCTGTTGTTGGAGATAGCTCTGAGCGTCCGTCCCGGATATCGCTCGGTAAATGAATGGTGGCTAGGCAGCAAAGAATCGATCTGGACGAAACAACAGGCCATGATCCGAACTTTGGGCTGCTTTTTCGCCGCGCCAAGTAATGAGGGACCTTCGCTGGGTGCACCATTCACCGCCTCGTTTTGTTTCTGGCGGTAGCAAAGCAGCAACAATCACCAAAGTCTCTCAAACCCTCGGTTTTTTCTTTGCGCTTCCCCATGTCCTTCACCGCGCCGTACGGGTAACATTGCAGCCTGCGACCGCGTGGCCCCATTTTCCTCCATTCGGTAGGCATCTGCTCTGCTTGCTTGAACCTCATTTCATTGTTCAACGGCAAAGACAAGATGTTTGCTTCCTCTGACATTCTGACAATTGGGATTTTTCTGTGGATGGCTTTTCTGGTTTGGGGATAGCGCATTTCTAAATAAAAAGTTAACCTTTTTTTTCGTTCCCTCTTCTGGCACGTCTCCACACTGACGTTCTTTGCTTGCCACATTCGGCCGAGTTGAGGTCCGCTCGTCCAATGACATTGACGGCACGTCGATCCTCGCTAGCAAACGAGAGAGGCACTGTCGAGAATAATTCTTTGGATCTCAATGTGTACAACGTTCCATGCTTCTATTCTTCTACAGCGTTCTCTTCTCTGTTCCCTAACGGAAAAGCCGACATTCAGCAACTCACAGCAGCACAGCTTCCACAACCGACGCCTTACCGCGGTCGTCGCCGGCCTCTCCTTTTTTTTTTTTTTTTTTTTTTTTCTTTTTCATTCGCTCGGCAGCCGGCAGCACCGTGTGTCCAAACTCCCGGGGCTACACCTTTGTTGTTCTTATCAATCTTTGTTGATAAAAAAAAAATCAAGGAAGAAGCCACTTCCCCAAACCCCAACGACTGGCGAGCGTGGGATCGAATCGCGCGGAATTATGGCCGCCTCCTCCGATTAGATTGACCGTTAGGGTGATCAACTTGCATACTCGAGAAACTGGGGATTTCTCCAACCTCTCCAACCTCCCTTCGACTTTCTCACAGTAGTACTAGAAGCTACCCCGCGTCGTCTCGTCCTCATAGCCGATGGCCAGGGCGGGGACCCCGGAACCGGCGCACGGCAATAAACGTTTACCGATCACCCACCGCCACCGGATGATGATATGATCTGATAGTTTGATGGAGATGGATGGGGTGTGAGTGTCTGCTGAATACTGCCCCAGATTTCGTAAGTATCGACATCCTGAGTGGCTGCTCTTTACTCGCTCTTACGCATGGGCGGATATGAGCGGTGAGTCGGTCATAGCTGCATGCAAAACGTAGGCAATTAATTCCTTTTTGTGTACCTTACTTTACACTACTTGCAGCACACTCCAGCAACAGCACATAGTACGTCAGGTCGTTCGGCCCATGCATCTGTCCAGAAAAGAAAAGACAAGGAGGAGGAGCATGATCCTGGATCCATGTCGTCGGATCGAGTACATGCTCTGTAGGAGCTAGCAAGACAACCTCTCCGAGTGACCATCATAGCGAACATTGGAAGGATCAAAAAGAGTGCGTGTGGGCAGATAAGCGAGTGCGCTCAATCCGCTACCTCCGCTCCCAGTCCACACACGTTTTTTTTTTTTTTTGGCTTTCTGCGTTTCTTTCTCCCGGGCTCCTCCCGGGTTCCTCAAATTTTGTTTTTTTGTTTTTATTAATGGTGCCCTGCGGACTCTGATTCGGGGACTGCGTTTGTGTAGTGTGGGCGGATGGGCGGACTAGTTCGCTAACTGGCTGGCTGCATGCTGTCACAGCCCATCCAGGTTGAGGTGGATGGTGGATGTGGTTTGCCCCCGCGGTAGGAAGGCTGTCCACATACACAGTACCCTTTTTTTTTTTTTTTTTTTTTGCTAATTATAGCTTTACACTGGCGTTGTTGCCCGATTTTTGGTGGGGGTACCTTGATAGTGATGGGTGCCATGGCAGCCACTGTGGATTTTCTGGTGGATGGAAAGGGCCATGTGATGATTCATGGCGATGGGAGTCGACCAGGTGGGTGGGTTTTTTTCTTCCCAACAACCACACCACTCGGACAAATGTCTCCTCTGACCGTCGTTACTTGGCCAATACTTGACGATGCCAAAGATTGGTGAGAGGGGGTGTGTGTAAGAAGCTTAAAGATGAATGGTCGCATGGGGTGTCAGCGATACTATCTTCATCATCTTCCCAGGGCTGGCCATCATCTTCCCAGGGCTGGCCACCAGCTTCTCGTGTCACCTCGAGAGTCACAATTCTTGAGGGCATCACGCTGCCTCTTTTGTTTAGCACTCCCTCTTTCACTCGATGTTTGGCTCTTTCCTACACACTGCCTATGTCATTAATCATGCAATCCCCATTCACCATTCCGAGGGGCTTCCTACCACGGTCGGGTGAAGCTATCAATCACACGGATACATGTGCATGGGCATAGTATTGCAACCCATTTCTCTAGGCATCTATCTAACATGTCGAGTATTATTTGTCTTGATTCGATGTTACAAGGCAACTTGCATAATCACGTCTCTTCAGCTCCTCTGCCCTGCTTCATCCGCTCTCTAGATTCTAAACATCGATTAAGGTTTATGTCGTCAGACTTCAAAATGCGGTGAGAATAAAGTAGAATGAATTGGAGGGCTTGAGACAACCCAGTTATCCTTTCCAGAAAGGAGGGGGGGGGAGGTTCATATTCGGTGTCTTATGCTGTCCTACAGATGTAGTTCATCTACTATGCAGATTCAGGGGAGCAAAAGAGAACAAAGATGGATGAAAGCCAGGGATAGGGTGGGATGCGGAAGAGAAGAGCCGATCTGTGTCGGGTGGGTGCTTTGATGGGAAAGGGGAAGGCTTACGATGGGCAACGATGAATCTATACGCCATGTTTGTGAGAGGCCTCATCATGATGTAAACTAGTATTGCATTCTTAGTCTATCATCTGACCCGACCCATTCTCGGGCGGTTATAGCATCCATCCACCACAAAGGCCTTCGTTATGTTGAGGGTGGATTAGTAAGTGGTCTTCCTCGTTGATTCAGTCAGGCCAAGAAGAATATCTGATGTGTATTCAGAATCTACTTTCTTACGGGCCCCCTCTCCCCCTTCTAAAAACCGGTGTCTACACAGCAGACCGTGTCCAGCACGTGCCTTGCTTCTCATGTGCATCACCCAGCTGGTAATGGGTGGGCACATCATTACTGATCTGGGGATGTCTCATATTTCGAGATATCATCAGAGCATGGATCAACCACGTTCTCTCAACTCCCACAAAAGTTAAGCTTCACCGAAACATGCATTTGACACTCCCGAGCGGTGGACATTTAGGGCCTTTCTTCTGGGGCTGGCTGACGAAACCTTAGCTTGACCGTTGTGTTCAGGGGGCGAGCATGGTTGGGCCTGGGGGGGATGAGACACAGAGACTATTTTGGTATTATTCTAGAAATTAATTGGCTTCTATAACAGCTGGGGCAGTTGAAAGATTGCTCAAGATGTCTGAGATGAACCCCCAAGATTGGCTCCAGCAAAAGCCTGGGGAAGATTCTTCACCTCAGCGAACTCTTCGGTGGGACAAACTTTTCGTCTGGCAGGGGCGGTTCAAGCTCCTTCCCCGGACGACTCGGCGGAAATATCTTGACTGCCTTGGTTGAATATCAGCTCGTGTTGCATAGCTGAGCTGAAATAGAGGATTTGGCTGCCTCTCTTCTCCGTCATTGTGCAACGTATGGCATGAAGTCAGATGCTGGGGAGAACCAACAGATGAGTGGCCAGTACCGTCCGGCTGTTAATCCCCGGGGTAGGCGAGCGGTGGGGTTTAGGTTCGGACTCGGGGCATGAAGCCAAAGCCACACAGCCACGGAGCTGGTAAGCTTTTCTTCTTCGTATGTGCTACAGATCATGGCGTACGATCTCCCAAAAAGAAAACAGAAAGGCACAGGGCAAGTCTCAACTCGAGTCTCTCGGCGATGGCTTCGGGGTTCTGATTGGGTGTTTGTTAACATGAAGTCTGACCCTTTCATCAAGCTTCATGAACTTTGTCTTGCCTTATTCACCATCCCAACGACGCTTGTGACCATTGAGGAAGGTAAGAGTGCTACTTACACCGCTTTTCACTCATCAACCGCAGTAGTCTTGTGTTTAACCAACTTCCCGGGCGGGCCGACTTTCCCTCTCACCTTGCCTTGCCTTGCCTTGCGTTTGTCAAACGGTGATGTGATCCATCAAGGGGGCAACAAGGGAATCACTCGGCGGCGGGCGTGGTGTGCTATGGCAGGCACGGGATGACATGGGATGAGATGTCAGGGGCCACTTTCCATCAGCGCCCAAAGGTGCAAAGGTCCAATGCATGAGGGTCGGACCAATGACTGATGATACCACAAGACGACTTAAAAAAAAAAACTTCCCCGAAATCGGCTGAAGAAGTGGATGAGATGGGATGGCGTTGTTTTACTCATCATCTGGTGATTTTTACATTTTGGCCTCGGAAGTGCTTTGTACGTGACATCGCCATCTGTACTGAAGCCAACATTTGAAGTTGCGCAAGGAAGGGACCTGGCAGTGAGATGACTGCATGCATTTGCATAACTCCAGTCCAGTTCACCATAGGTTAAGTGAAATGCCCCTTTCCTGGCCCCCAACCCTAAAAAGAATGCAAAGTCGCTTTCCCAATCCATCACCCACCCCCCTCGGCAATATCACCATTACCCCAGCCTCAAAACGAGGCGCAGTCAAAGAACCCACCACTGCACACAACATCACATTTTCAGGTCCGCTCCAGAGTCGTGCCATGTCATCCCCCTTCAGTAACTCCGTAGGGGACTTGACCATCCATTCGCTTCCCAATCCCGATTCAGGCACAGCGCGTGCACATGCCTGCCGCCGCACGTCCAGTGTGGTCGTAGCAGCCTGCCGAGCTTCTCAAAGTTCTAGTAAATAATCGCAAGCAATAAGTTCCAACACAGCCTCATTTTACCTTACCAACCGCCAGGCGCTTGTACCTGACTTCTTGACCGAATGACGCGTCAATGCCCCCCACAGGTTCCTTTATGCTTTGGGGCTGACGTGCAGCTGTCACGTTGCTTCCCATCTCATCTCACGATATACCCTAGACTATGTTGGCGGTTTGGCGGATGTCAGTGGGCATGGATTGTGGTTAGGTTACATAAGAAGATTCATCGATATAGATCCATCATATCACAGGGTCTGGAGGTGAGTACTACAATTTCTTAGACAATACCAGCTGACGTAGGAGGACTGGCGCTTTTTTTACGAAGCTACCCTTCTGTGTTAACTCATTGCTGCTGGCTATTAGAACATCTTGTTGTGATCGCTGATCTGACGCTCTCTACGTGTACTCTGAACCCTCCCTCCCTTTCCCCTTCCCGAGCACACGAGTTCTTTGCTTTGCTTGATGATTGAATGGAGGATAAACGACGTCCAACGACGTCTAATTGCTTAGGTAGGAAATGGCTTAACCGAATCTCAGTATCTAGACCCGATGCACCTGGGCGGATGCTCTCGGCAACGGGACGGAGGGAAAAGACCAGAAAAAGAAAAAGAAGGAAAAAACCATACTGGTCACACACACACTGTCACCCATCAAAACCCTGTAGCTATGAACCATCACTTTTTGTTTCGAACAGACCCAACATGTTGAGCGCCACATTATCACTCTACTGTCGTGATGGCGGGGGGAAAGGGTTTCATCAGAAGAAAAAAAGGCAAAGTCCGAACCGTCGGAGCAGATGAGTGGGTTGAGCTTGAGTTATTGTCAACCAACGTCGTTGCGTATTCGAAAGATTTGCTTGTTCTACTTGCCATATCAGCAGGGAAGGAAATGGGGGCGGGGGGGGGCGCCGAGTTTTTGGGATGGAGATTTTGGATATCATGAGGAGCGCGGCCTTTGGGTCTTCGGGCAAAGTAGCTACGGTGACGAGCGGGGGTGGGAGCTAGACAGAGAGGATCAGGTTGAAGTCAAAGGAAAAGTCCAAGTTGAAGTGACAGTAAGCCTGAAGCCGTCCGTTGGCCTAAAGATGAGCCAGTCTACCTTGGAAGGAGGTAAACTGACGTAGAGATCAGGCAGTGATGGCCAAGCTAGGGCTATACTATTTACACATGTTGAATTTTTTTATCTTACCTATTGCTACATACCTATCTACTGTGTGCTATACTAGTTGCCCTATCTAGAGATTGGAGATTAACAGGAGATGCCATCTATCAAACGTTTTGACCTTCAGTTTAAGCCCCACCCAGGTAAAGAAACACGCCACAAATGCTTTCCCCCCTCATATCAATACGTTCCTCCTATTTAAAATTCCTTGCAATTTCCTCCTTTTTTGTCTCCATCTGCTTAATATAATTCCTCGCACGCTCCCCTCCTGTTAACCCCTCGTGTTGTCCTCCTCCTTTATACCACCGGCCTCGCTGGCTGTCGCCAAATACTCTCTCTCGTATACGACAACTAATCCCATCCCCTCGGCGGTCACGTTTAGAAACATGCTCCCCCAATACCCATCAAAGGCTGCTGTTACTTTCGTGTATCCACACACCTCTTCCATTTCATAGTCGTCCTCCGTATTTCTCCTTCGTTCTTCCAATACTAGTCCATCAAACTCAAGAACCTTAGCTTTCCTTGCCAAGTTGAAACAATATTGGCAAACCAGGCTACCACTAGAACGTATCACCAAAAAGAGAGAGACACAACGAACAAAGCAATCAAAAGGCGGCCAAGTAAGTCGGACAAAACTGTTACCAACATAGCCATCACTCCGCGTCCTGTCGAAAAAGAGCGTAGGGTATAAAACTTTCTTATCTTTCCTTGACATTTCCTTTTTGTGTGTCCTCAAGCTAAAAAAAAAAAAAAAAAAAAAAAAGAAGAAAAGAAAAGAAAAGAACGAAAGAAAAACTATCTACTTGTTGCGTTGCATTGCTAAAATTCCTGAACGTGTGAGGCGTGTTGTCAGGTTTGGGGAAAATTGAAAGGGGGGTGAACTTTGGGGATGACGGATGTGTGTGAGAGAGAGAGTTAAGCGGGCGTTATGTGTTTCTATTAAATCCCACCCACCCCCCTTGCCGTAAAAGAATACACAATCAGAGCAGTAGCAACAGCAGTAGCAATGATGGCGAAGTACCCCGAACCGAGATCAACCCTATCTCTTGTCGTATCTGGCAGCACCACGCCCAAAACACAACCGCCACAAGCAGCAGCTAGACTCGACCACGACATTAACCGCCATGCTCAGAGGCCATAGGTCGTCTTGAGTGATTGCTGGTCTTGTGGCGGGAGCTTGTTCAGGAACTCGCCGAACCCAGGGATAAGTTGCTGATAAATCTTGAGGACCTGGAACATCTATTAGCATCTTGCCTCGTAAATGGCAGTCAAGAGTAGAAAACAACTTACGCTCAGGAAAGCCTCGTGCAGCTCGTGCTTGATCGGGCTGCGCAGCTTCAGATCCTGATACCTGGCGATCGAAGAAAAGAAAGCTAGCAGCACATTCTCAATCGACTGCGGGTTCTGGGCGACAACGTTGCAGAATCCCCTAAAAGCGGTCGCCTTCTCCTCCGACGTGTCGACCTCATCCATCACAGTCAAGAACTCATGGGCAAACTTGGGGAGATGAGGCGCAATAATTTCCGCATGGAAGAGACCCAGTCTGCCTAGCGCAATCGCGGCATTCTCAACCACGCCAGCCGGGACGCCAGGGTTGGAGATGATCTCGACAAAACGCTGAAGAAGCTCTGGCACGAAGGGTTCCATCTCCTTTTTGAATTGCATCGCCACCTCGCCGGCACTCCAGCAGGCATTGTTGACAACGCTAAAGCTGCTGTCAATCTCCTCGTCCAAAATATCATCCAGGTCGAGCTTCTTAACCAGGATGGTGAAAATCTTGTGGACAAATGGCCTCAGCTGCTCGGGGACATACTTGGAGCAGTCGCCAACCAGGGCGTAGGCCGACTGCTGCACCTCGTCAGAAGGATCTTCCATGCAGAAGCTCAACAGCTCAAAAAAGGCCGGCTGGCTCCTGGCAACGAGCTCTGCCGCCTTGGCATTGTCCAGAGCCTGGATGATGGCACTCAAAAGATCAAGGCTGGTGACCAGAAAGTCCTTGTCGGGCTGGTCAAAGCTGGCGTTTGTTTTGGCATGCATGGACTGCTCGAGGTTTTGGTGAATGATGTTGACGCATCGATTGAAGATTGGCTCAGCGTAGGGGGTAAATGCGTCCCCGAGCGCCATCGCAATGTAGGACAGGCACTCAAGCAGGGGAAACATTTCCCGAGACTGGTCCGGTACCCTTTGCCACCTGTCGATGATGGTGGGCATGAGTTGGCCAGCGAGCTCGGGACGGGCCAGGACGGGCCCGATATGCTCGGCCAGCGTCTGGACGCAGTCGTAGAGAACCCATCTGTTCTTGTCCTTGTATTTACTGAAGCACAGGACAAACTGCTGAATGATTGGCCCGCAGTACGGTTCCAGCTGCTTGCCCGCCTTCTCCTCGAGGGTGGCCATGGCCGAGGCACCCGCTTCTTGCACCTTCTTATTCTTGTCCAGCATTCTGCGAAGAATACCCTCCATGAGTGGCTCAAAGTAACTTTGCTTTTGCGTGCTATCCGCAAGGCTAGCGGCCCACGATGAATACCGACTGAGAGTCCAGCAGGTGATGATACGAACCACGGGTTCCGGATCCTCGAGGAGGGTGACGAGGTAAGGGACGAGCTCTGGCAGATGGGGCACGACAACACCCATGCAGCCGTCGGCAACGGCACCGAGAGCAAGCACGGCAGCCTCCCGACGTGGCCAGTCCTCGTGCTTCAGGTTGGTTTGAAGATAAGGGAGAATGGAGGTGAAGACCTTGCCGCCAAAGTCGCCAGCAAAAACGTCGAGGGCTGCCGCAGAGCACTTGCGAAGCGTCCATCTCTCGTCTGGGTTCTCATCACCATCCTCATCCTCATCCTCCTCCTCGTCGTCAATCTCGCCTTCTTCCAATCCCTCTTCCGCCATCTTCTCGAAGCCGTTGCCTTCTTGATTTGCGCCCTCCTCGGCACCAGCAGCACCCCGCTTCAGATTCTTCTTGGCAAATTTTGGCTTGATATCCTCTTCCCGGTCCTCCTCGTCCTCGTCATCAGATGCGCCTCCTAAAAGAGCAATGTCTTCGGGACTGTAGACCATGCATTCGAGCAGCACGGGGACAATCTTGCTGAGATAAGGGTCGAGGGCCTGCCAGAGATTGTCGTGCTCGCCCACGGCCAACCAGAACTCGGCCGCCTCTGTGGCGAGCTCCTCGTCGTCACTCTTTTGCTGGGTGAGGATGTAATCGACCAGACCTCCAATGTGGGGCAACAGCTTGTCCGGGCGCGTTTCAACAAGCCGAACAAAGGCGCGGCAGACCTCGCGCCTTACATCTGGATACTGGTCCTCGGAGAGGTAAAACAAATGCTGGAGGAGGGCATCGATAACATTGAGCATGGCCTGGTTTTTCCTGGGGGTGAACTCATTGATGGCTGTGAGAGCCAGGGCACGGACTTTGGGCAGCGGGCTCTTGGTAGCTTCGATAAATTTGGGGAGGAGAATATTGAGCGGTCTCTGGCCGTTTTGTTCCCGTTCCAGGATCTTGGTGTTGTCTTCGCAGATCTTGGCCATGGCCGCCATGGCACCTTCCTGAGCCTCGTTTGAGTACTGGTTTCCTTCGTTACCAATCATCTTGAGCAGGATCTCGAGGAGCTCAGGCCAGCTGTAAAGACCTCCCCAGCGGATGATTTCGGTCGCAAGATTGCCAGCAAGGCTGCGAATCCCTGGGTTTCCGTCTTGGATGCTGAGAGGAATGGCCAGCTTAATCAACTGGAGGCTGCTTTCGGGGATTCCCTTGAGGTTGCTCTTGATGTTGTTCTTGAGCATGATGGCAGCAGCAGACCGGACGACGTGCCACTCGTTGGGCTGCACCGACGTCCCCGGCGCTGGAACGGCGCTGGAGAAGATGAAGGCTAGGTAATTGTTGATATCGGGACTCGCTTTCGCTTGCGTGAGCATCTGCGCCGGCAATCTCCAGTCAGTTGGGCGCGCAAGCAATAAATTTTCCCATGCCGACCATCGCAACTCACAATTTCAGCCTGCTTCTGGGCAGACTTGTTGAAGCCACTCAGCGAGTCTCGGAGACATGTCGCGAGCGTCCCGAGGGACTCCTGGTTGGGTTGCCAACTCATGGCGGGCGGGCGACTCTGTTCTTTCTGTGTGGGTTGCTGTGGGTGGTGGTGAGAGGGAGGTCGCTGGTGTTGCGCCTGGGCTGCGGGGTATGGGTTGCTGTGGTCAGTGGTGACGATGTGCTGGTGGGAAAAGCGACGACCGTGTGTATCGCGAGGGCGGGGATTGAAAGGGGGGCGCGAAAGCACGGGAAAAGAGATGGAAAAGATGGGTTGGAATGGTCGTCTTTTTTTTTTTTTGGCGTGAGAAAGTTTATGTGCTATTCTGGTCGGTAGTAGGGGGATAGCATTATTCTTTTTGATGCTGGACTAGTGGGGTGAAGCTCGTTATTGTTAGCCTCCGCATTGCCATTCGCAAAGTTTCCATGTGCGGATAGACACCGAAGAAGCCACACTAAAAAAAATACAAAAAAATAAAAAAGTACATTGAAGGAGTTTTCTTCTTATCACTAGCTCTCTGTCTGTTTATAGTAGGTCCAAAGAAAGAATCGAAACGAGGCGTTCTGCCGCCTCCCGGTCTCTCCCAGGCCCGCGGGATCTGAGCTAGATCTGGAGTTGATGGGTCTGATCTGGGGGGGACAACATACCTGGGGAGGCTGGGAACTGTTGGTAAGCGCTGTATGAGGATGGTACGAATACAGGACAGGACAGTCGTCAGTCTCTTGCTCGTTTCAAAATCCGACACTGCTCGAGTTGGTGGCTCGCCCGTTTGCATGCGGTAGGTTCGCGCCGCTGGTGCCCTACTGCCCCCCTTCTGGCCTCTGCCACTTTTTTGGGAGCCTGTGCCCCACCCCTCTACGCCAAGGCACCCGCCTCTCTGCAGCGTGCCTGCTCTTCTTTTACTTTATCTTGTTCATGGCGAGCAAAACTGCGACCGTATATTACTTGAAGAAAGGGATTCATCTTCTTGCGGACTGAGGGAAACTTGTGCTATGGAATGTGTCAAATAAATACCTTAACCTTTTGCCGCAGAAGCAGGCGAACGACGCATCCCACCTGCCAACCCCTCTGAGCATGCCCATGCATCAGAGCTATTAAGATACCTCACGGTTTCACTTCTTCCAGTATTATTTACTACTTGAGATCATGAGATCAACCCGACCGACCTTTCCCTGTGTAAACTAGATCTACATGTCAATACTCTCCAACCTTCATTCCATCGCTCAGAATGCTTCATCTTCACGCATCAACACCCAGCCCCTCCACCCCCTCCCTCACCCCATTCTCTCGCCCTTCCTCCTCCTCCCACCCCTTCAACACCCCCATAACCCCTTCCACAACCGCCCTAAACCCCTCCATCTCCTCCTCCACAGCCCCTCCCAACCCGGTACTCACAAAGCTGATCGAGTTCCCCACGTACACCGGCCTCTTGTTCCCCATCTTCCTCACCAGCAGCTTCGCCATCCTCGTCGTGAACTCTATCGTGGGCTCGACCGTACACAAGGCCGTGGAGAGCGGTTGTGAGGGGTTGTATCTCTGGTCATCTCACATCAGCCACTTGTTCGTAAAGAGAGATGGGAGTGGTGGTTGGTGAACATACGTCGGGCAAAGCATACACAAACGACCCCAACGGAGTGGCCAGACCCGCTTCCTCAGACGTGGCTGTCGTCATAAACACTACCAGGGCCTTTGACCTGAGAGAAAGTCTGACATAGATCCTGTTGTCGAGGGAGTGTGGGAGGGGGAGGGAGAAGGACGTTGTTTTGCTGGTTGCTGACTCCATTGCGACTGTCATTGATTGCAACGACTAGTTTTGGACCCGGTCCCTTACTGTCTGAGAAATGGGATCCTGGGGCAAGGGATTCGGAGAGGGCAAACTGAGAGTTGGGTAGCGAATGTATCGTTTAAAGCAGGAAGGTTGAGTCGAGTTGCTAGGCAGTGACCAAGTGACAAAACCGCCACTTGGCCCGTGCGCTCCCACACTTTGACACCATCTCGAACATCACCATCTTCCACTTTCTCTACCAAATGAGCCCCTTCACTAAAGCTTTCTATTAAGATGATTACATCGTTTTATACATGCTGCAAGGCTCCCCAACAAACCCCCAGCGCCTTGCTGAATTCCCTTTTAGAAACCCGTCGCCTTCCAAGGCAACACACTGAACCAGCTCGTCGTACAAGTTGGTCATCCTCGCAGATGCCCCAAAGGCTTTTGAACATCTCTCACTCGCGCAGGCCGGTCCCATCCATCCAACATCAGAATCACCCTCTGCTGCCAAAGCCTACATACCCTCCCACCCCTTCATCGGCTTCTGCCTCGCCTGCCTCGTATTCCAGCCCAACTTAGCACTGATACTGTTGATCCAATCCCCCGACGACCTGCCATGCTGCCTATGAGGCTGTACACACGCAAACGGGAACCTGCTCGCACTAATCGTCACGTAATCCCCCGGCCTTAACTCTACCCTCTCCCTCCCGTCAAAGCTTGCCCACGAGCTCGTTCGGGCATCAAACGGCACCCCTATCCTCAGCACTATCGTATCTGGCAGGATAATCGGCCTGAAGGAGAGGGTATGAGCACAGATAGGCGTGACAAGCATAACTGGGTTCTCCGGATGACAAAGCGAGCCACCAGCGGCGAGGTTATACGCTGTCGAACCCGTGGGCGTGGAAACACAAACCCCGTCAGCAGAGACAGAGGTAAAGTGCTCGTCGTCGCCAAAGATTTCAATGTTGGACATTGCTTTCTCATGTTAGCTTTTTTTTTCCATCCATAATATCATCCCCCAACTTCAACTTACTAGCATTCGGCCCCCGATCCACCACAAGCTCATTCAGCACCTCCCACGTCCCATCCGGCCTATGCGTCCTCTCATCATCCTTTTCCTCCCCAATCAACTCCTCCACCAAATCCTTCCCCTCGTCCTCCCCCGCCCCTCCCTCCCCGTCTTGCGTAATTTGCTTCTTCCGCGGAATACTCCTCATAACCGTCCCCTCAAACCTCAACCTCAAACTAACCGTCACCCCCTCGTCAAACGCGCCTCCCAAAATCTCCTCATAATCCTCAAAGTCAAACTTTGTCAAAAAACCCAAGCTCCCCAGCGCAAAAGACAGCACCGGCGGCACAATCCTCTGAAAGAGCCAGCTGGCATACAGCACCGTCCCGTCGCCCCCCAGCGTCACCACAAAGTCAAACATGTTCGGCCTCCTCCTGCACATCTCCTCGTTCCAAAACTTGAGCCGTCCCCTCACCACCTGATCATCACCACCACCACCACCACCACTCAGCGTCCCCTCCCTCTCCTGCATCTCCCTGATCAACCCCTCTTTGTCAAACCTCTTGTCTTGTTCCAAAGCTCCGTCGACAAAAACAACATACTTCACCCCCCTAGAGTTGCTGTCGAGCAACCACTTGACCAGCTCTCTGGTTTTGTTGATCAGATCCTTGTCATAAATCTTTGTCAAGAGAAAGACATTCCTGACTTTGAACTTTAGCCGGACAGACCCCAGCCTCCTAGACAGCTGTCTGACTCCCCACGCCATGTCTGACAGCTGCTTCTTCGTCAACAGCCTCGAGTTTAGACACTCTTGGTTGTTGTCATCACCATTCGGTGAACTCAAACTCAAACTCAACGAACTCGTCGTCCTCGGCATGGCCAACATCTCCCTCTGCCAAATATCCTGGTCCGGCTGGCCCCCATCATCCGGGTCATCCGCACCAGGCTCTGACGGGGGGAGAAGCTGGCATTTCGGCTCTGTCGACATTGGCGGCGGCGTGAGAACCAACGGCATCGTCGCCTTGGAATCAACAATTTCATTCAGCCCAGAAGAAGAAGACACATCCTCCACCTCCACCTCTTCCGGCGCTACTGGCATATTGTGGTCATCCGCCTCCTCAAGACCAATCTTGTGCGATTCAAGAAACTGGTGAACAACGCATTCTGGCTTCTTTTGAGTCGTCCGTTTCTTCCTTGGCTGTTGTTGTTGTTTTTGTTGGGGTTTATATTGTTCCTGTTGGATCCTCCGTATTACATTTGGAGAAATATGCGATCGGGAAGAAGTCACGAGGGAGGACTTGCGGCGGTAGGAGTTAGAGGGGTCGAAGGAGACCTAATATCACAGAATACCCAGTTAGTCGGAATACATGTAGGAAAGGGGAAGAGGGCGCCCACCTCAACCGCATCCCCATCATCACTAGAAGTATCATGATGTTCGCCAATATCGCCAAAAGAGACCCCCCCCTTCCCTAGAAGGAGATCCCTCTGTTCCGCTTGTGATCCCATCTCGTTCCTGGAATTTTCCCAGTATCGTATCGCTGCTTGCTGGCAAAAAAAACAAAAAATAATAAAAATAAAAATAAATAAAAAACAAGAGAAAGAAACGACGATGGCTTCAAGCTTGGAAGCAAACAAAACCAAGGCGTGGCTTTTTGCCAAATGTTATATCGTGTCGTCGTCTAGTCGATGGCGTAGATCAGTAAGCGTATCACCATATTTCTCCCAATCTGAAATCTGGTGACGACGAGACAGCCCCGGCCCCCAAAAACAGCAATGTACCTTGCGGGTTGGCTCTCGTGGTTGCGTCATGGTGGGGCAGCTACATACTTGCAGTGGCACACACCGACGGGTCTGGCCATACTGCAGCAGTTTTCCGTTTGTCTCAATTGGCAAAAAGGGTAGTACCAAGACTCCATTCACAGACAACGCTTCTTCTTCTCCGCTAAAAGCAAACAATCCAAGCCCACATTGCGAATAGTGTGGTTCGGTGTGTGTGAACCCCTCACATGTGCAATTCTCATCATACCTAGAAGAGAGACTAGATTCACGCTAAAACCATGGAAAGAGAGAAAACTGTAGATTTGTGTGTTCCTGTTCAGCTTGCACAATTGATCCGTTGGAAGCAGTCATCGTGTTGGGAGACGCAAAATGAAGCATCTCGTGCTCACGGGCGCCTGCGCCTTGGACACGATCCTTACGTGAGTGATTGTTCAGCTGCTCACCTCTTTACTTTGTATGGGCTTTGCAAGCGTTGAAGGAATGCTGCATGGGCATCATTGTTGTCATGATGCGATGGACCCTTTGGCATTGCTCAAAAAGGCGTCCACTTTGAGCAGTTCATGAATTAGGATACAGAGATATGGCGATGCTCCATCCAAACATTCCCTAAAACCCCAATCTCTGAGTGGCCGCAAAGATAACTCATCCTGCAGTGTCCCTGCCTTCCCAGCTGAAGACGCCAAACAGCGAGCCTCCTCACTCCAGGTCCGACGAGGGGGCAACTGCCCCAACACCCTCGAGGTCCTTCACTATCTATTCTCCTCACCAGAACAAGATGAGATCAAGGCCCACCTCATATCCGCCCTCCCGTCTCCTGACTCCCCAGCCATTACCAAAATACACTCCTCATTTGGCCCTGGCTCCGGCAAGATCGACTTCACCCAATGTCTCTACCGCGAGGGCCATACCGAGCCAGCCAGCAGCTACATCATCCGAAGCCTCGAGACTGGCAGCAGAACCGTCGTCAACTACAACGACCTGCCCGAGATGACGGCAGAGGAGTTTAAGACGATTGCTGATCGTCTGCTAGCTGGGTCTGCGGGCGACAACGGTGAGGACAGCTGGTGGTTTCATTTCGAGGTTAGTATCATAATGTTTTGGAAGCCGAGTTAGGCGGAGCCAGGTATTGACACCTTCCTCAAACCCCAGGGCCGGATACCAGAAACAACACTGCAGTGTATCCGCCACATCCGCGGTGCCATGCCAACCAACACCACAATCAGTGTCGAGTGTGAGAAGCCCAACCGAGAGGGACTGGTCGAGCTCGCCTCCGAAGCCGACGTAGTCTTCTACTCGTCGAGTTGGGCCGAAGTAAGCTTGTCTTTTTTGGGAGCGAGTCCTTGGCCCCTCCAACTGACACACCGTACAGAGCCGGGGATATCGTAGCCCGGAAGCGTGCCTAAGAGGAGAAGCCACGTCCACAGGAGCGTAGGTTCAACCTCCTTCTTCCTGTCTCCTCTATGACGCGGTGAGCCCTAACACTACCCTGCCAAACCCCAGTACTCTTATGCTATGCACTTGGGGGGCAAGCGGTGCAGGTATGCTCACCCGGAAGCTCGGCGGCGGTGACGAGAAGGACGGATACATCCACCACAGTCCCGCAACTCTAGACGGGACGCCTATAAAAGTAGTTGAGTAAGTCATCTCTGCTACTTCCTGCCGCATTCAAGCAGCTCTGCATCTCTGGGAAACACGAGTGTGTAATACTGCCGCCAAAGAGAAGGCCCCCCCCCCCCTCCCCTCCCCTCCCCTCCCCTCCCCCACCTCCCCTGTTGGTAAAAAGATTGGTACGCGTGTAGAGGGAGGAGGCGGCATCGTCTTGGAAACAGAAGAAGAAAAAGAAAACCCTGTGGCGTGCATATTGCACTTTATCGCGTTGCTGCCGAGAAGAGGAACTCTAATTCGGTCCGGATCAACAAGAGGTTCGGTTTTGGCTAACAACTTGTGCTTTGCTGTGCCCCCTCGATATTCAGCACCATCGGGGCGGGTGATACATTCATCGCCGGGGTGCTGTACGCCTCCTTGTCGTCGCACATGGACGCCTGGTCCCATAAGGCAAAGCTCGCATTTGCCGTGGAACTGGCCACCAGCAAGGTTCAGAACGAGGGCTTTGCTCATCTAGCAGCTCCACAGCTTTAGAGCGCATGCTGCTGCTCTGCTGCGTCTCTGCGTCTCGTCTCCATCTGGGGTAGCCGACTACTGTGTATGGAGTGAGTGGGTGATGAGTGGAGGAGGAGGAGGATGAGAGGTGGATGGGTGGTGTGTGGATGACGTGGATGCATACGCCCAGTCGTATGCGGCAGCTGGAATATCAAAAAAAGAAAGAAAAAAGGTCGTGTCGCTTTTCCTTCTTCCCCCAGGTTGACAGGTCTAAAAAGAAAGAGACAATCCCTACTGCCTGGTTCGCGGCCTTGAATGTGAGCTGTGAGCTACAAGCCGTGTGTGGGTAGCAAGTGATGGAACAAGCAAGGACATGACGACCCTCTTGTGACCGCCCACACGGGAAGCACTCCCCGCGGCGGGGTTGGAATGAATAGAGTACCTATCCGTATGTTGAAAAGGCTCGGCCACAAGCGCCGAGGTGATGAGATAATGACCGGAAGTAACCCCGTCTTGATGAGCCGTCCGTCCTTCCTACCATGGCGTTGCGGTGGTGGTGCGTTCGGGTCCAAAAAAGGAGCGGTGAATACGTACTGATGTACCCGGCGGAAGCATTTTGCTGCGTAAAGAGGGAGTTGCTGCTAAAGAGTGCTAGTGGAAGGAAGGGGGGGGCGCGGGAGTCGTGCACTTCACCAGTCACCACTCATAAGCGGTCCGGATGGGCTGATGCTCACACTCCAACCTGCATCACCCAGCAGGCAGCGCGGTCTCGGAGACAGTCAACAGCAGCTGCATGCCAATGGACATGTTCAACGCCTCCCCTCCCCCCCACACACACACCCACACACCTCCTTTCCCCGTCTCCAGAATGTGAGCAGGATAGGTACCACACGCTCAAATCACACCAGAGAGGAAAATGAATGCGACCAAGACTCCCGCTGGCCCTCCATCCGCCGACCGCCGACCACTCGCCTCGTCGAGATGCTCAAGCGGGCGCGAGCTTTAGCCTGTGGAGGTCAAACCAACGTGAATCGATGTTGCCCAGATCAGCCACGGTCAGATTAATGAGATACACCATTCCACAGCGGGAGCACATTCGAAACGAGACAAGAGCACCCGTTGCAATAGAGGTCCTCTAATTCCGTGTGCCGTAGGAGCTTGTATGCACGCACCCCAGGACCTTGCCATCAAACGAAAGCAACAAGAGTGACGGGAGGTTCATCAAAACCGGCAAAACATTCCGTCTGCGGCGGCGAAGAAAAGAGGGTGGATGAGTGGATGGCAAGACGATCAAATGGAGAAATATCGGCTGCAGGCTTGTGAAGGACGACTCTATCGGATCGCTCTTTCAATTTTCGACCTCGGTGAGTGGAAGACCTTGCTGCATCCCCGAGGAATTAGACCAACGCAGCGCATGGGCAAGCTCGCAGGCTTTGCGGCAAGCCCCAACACGCGGCCCCCGCCGCCGCCCTCGGCGTTTGCTGTGGTACGCTTGCTGTTCTCTGATTTGTGTGCAGTGTGTGTGTGAGTGTTCAGTGCGCCCGCATTCTGTGACTGAGGACTGACGTCCACTCGCCTTGGTGCCTTGGGGAAGGAGGAATTCGACCAGACACAAGGTTGTTTGGTGAAGCAGCGTGTGGGAGCATGCAGGATCAACAGATTGAATGAGTTGTCCCTTGTTTCGAAGCCGATGAAATGCTGGACGGGGGTGAACAAGTCCTCTCGCAACCCAGGGCTTGTTGCAGCCGTGGAAGGTGAAAGTGACAAAAACACAGCCATGGAGTCCCCAAGGCTTCAGTTTAGTTGGATATCCCATCCCTGTCGGCCAACAATTTTGTGTCTTTGTTGATCCATTGTTTAGGAGGGCCTGGGCTGGAACTTGCGTCATGCGGGACGAGCCAGGGCGATGATGTATGCTTGTATCAGTGATACCGCAAACTAGGGGCGTGGAAGCAAGTTATCAACGGGTGTACGACGCAGTACTCCGTACTTGCTTGATACCCTCCACGGTTGGAGCTGGAGGCTGCTCCGAACGAGTCCTCATCAGTCATGACAGCAGAAAAATCAGGCTCATGCGGGGCTGGGATGCATTATGCGAGCCCAAGACGATGTTGCGCGGCGGCAAAACAGATTTGCGAGCGGCATTGCATGCACAGTCGGTGGCACCAGAGGTCTTCCGTAGCAATTAATACCTGGCAGAGCTTCTCCTGTCTCGTCTTAGCCGGAGTTGTATCGGTGGCCACAAGCGGTTGGCTCATGTATCGAGGGTGCGAGGTTCAAACAGAAATGTCTAGAGCTGTTGTGTACGGGTCCACCTAAACGACACACACAAGTCAATGCATGCCCTCGTTTGCCCTTTTTCGACTGCGTTCCATCGATCCCTCGATGGGCATGCCGAAGCCTGGTTATGATTTCCTGTCTGGCACTGCGTAAGCTCCCCGAGCCACGGTGAGCCATCCATGGTTTGGCGACGATGGCTTCCATGGCTCCACGGCTGTCGGCCTTGATTGGATTTGCCGCCTTCGCATCCAAGGGGGAGCATGTCCCACCAGGGGATCGCCGTTTGTGAGTGCCATCCTGTTTGTCTTGGAATTCACAAGTCGGGTGAGTCTGATGAGCATGCCCTATGCCGCAAAGAAGAAGCTGATCGGGGCGCTCGGAACCTCTCCTTGCTGGGCTTCCGCACGCCTGGCTTGAAACAACGCAGCCAACCTGGTGATGAGTGGCTTTGTAAAGTGACTAGGCTAGCACAGAGTAAACCAGAGTCTGACGATGCTTTGTTGGGCGAGTCATGTACATAGGCACCTCACGGGTGAACAGGGTGATATGGGCTGCATCGATATCAAAGTTCGGCGCTGTGTTTGGTGCTCGGAGCACGCCTGATGATGCTTGCCTGATTAATATTCGATACAAGTGTGCACAACGGCCCTGTACGGAAACTTGCGGCTCGCTCGAAACAGGCTCCTGCATTGGGGGTTTGGCAGACAATGGTTAACGGTGAGCGTGAGCGTGGGGCTTGTGGGATTTCATTGTGATGGCGGCATGCACACAAAATGGCTCTTGACCATCGGCCACGGCCCAATCACAAGGCATCAAACCATGTTGTCTCCGGCGCAGGGATCAAGATGGGCTCTCGGCAGACGCCACCCCAACGTCTGATGGTCCTTGCTTTTGGATGCGGACGGTGACAGCGCGAGACTTGCAGCGCGGCCCGTGCTTCAGCAGCCCCTAGTCGCCCTTATGTGCCCATGGGAATGGGAACTCCGTTCTGAGAAAAGAATCGCGAGAGAGGGGGGGGTCGGTGCGGATGGCTACATGGGCAGGTGCGCAGACGGATAATGTATGTAGCGTTCCTGATTCGGGGCTGATAGCCATGCTCATGAGTTTTTTGGCGAATGACGAGACATCACTGGGTAGATAGGACGGAAGATATCAGGCTGCCAGTTGGGCTTACTGCGTTGTATGCACATAGTGTATCAGTCTCGCTGCAAAGTGTACGTACAGTGTATCGAGGTTTCTGCCGGCCGGGGCAACGGTCGATGCGGTGTTTTGACTGCAAATGTGGTGCTGCTTTCCAGATTTATCGTAATATCCGGGCCCGAGCGGTGAATGGGGCCGTCTGGTGGTGGAAAGTACCGACGACTGGTGGCTGGGATGAACTGGCGTGCAAATCTCGTGTACCGGGTACGAGGCCGGGACTCCCTGTTTGGTAGTGCTGTCTGGTACGGAGTAACTTTCCAATGTCAGCAAGCGAGTGCAAACTTCGTCAGGGTACTCAGCGGATCGGCATGACAACCACAGGGGGCCTATAGTGTATTTCGGTATCGCGAATGCAACAACAGCGCTGTCCGTGGTCGGGTGTGTCGAGGGTGGATATTGCTCCCACTCACGCAGGAGACAATAGCGCTGCTGAAGGTTCCGCGATTCCCGCCATCGATACGGACAGAAGAGAGGGAATTATGCAGTATGTAGGATCCATCAGCTGGCTGCGTGGGCGTGATAGAGTTGCCGAGGGAAGGACTTTTTTTTCTTCTCTTTTCCATCCGACTACGCTAGCGGACAAGATGGCTGTTGCTGACTCGAAATGTTGCATGTCGATGCGGAAATTTCAAGACTTGGGAAAAGATGGATGGTGGACTGCAACTTCAACTGCAGAGGAGGCTGAGACGTGTGCAGGAGATACCTTGGTACTTCTTTTTGCTTTTTAGTTTCGCGCTTACAACATTGTTCCCTGTTGAATAGTCGGCCGGCCAATAAGACGACCAGGAAGACGGAAATAGTGTCTTGCCCGTTCGATCTTGGGGCCGCTCCGAGCTCCGTCACGGGCGGCTGTCGATTCGGCGAATCAAATTTTGGGTAACAAGCACCTCGTTGTACTTTGAGATTCGAGAAGACGTGGACAGCACGTCCTGTCTGAGCGGTCAAAGAGGAGGGGGAAAAGAGAAGGGAGAGAGTGTAGATGCAGCCAGAAAATGCATTGCCATCTGCTGACCACCTCTGCTTTTCGGGTCGTGTCGTGACATTGCACTTTGAGCAAGTTCACTTCAGGTCGACCCTGTGGGGAAGCGATCTCTGAAAAAGATGGATCTGAGATGGCACGGATGGCCATGACAGGGCCAGCCTCTGATTGGTTGAGGCACTTCGACGTTGTGCGCACTGGGCAACTGGGCAGCTGGTGTGCAATTCTGTAGGGGTGACTATATTGAGGCGCCAAGCCCTTCCCAGGCTGGGCCGAAGCATGGGTTGAGGTGGAAAATCGGGCACCCCTCCCTTCCCTAGAGCCCTGGCCAACCGGTGGTCGGCAGTTTGCATTCCAATTCCGGTGCCCTCCAATGCCTGGGAAGGACTCACCAACACCCATCCGCGGAAGGGTGTGGGATGATGCATTCATTGGTACACTGAAACGGTAAATTCACCTGGATTTCATCAGCTGTCACATGGCACAGGGCATCACTTTGTTGAAGTTTTGGGTTGTTTTCCATGGCCCCGTTTCAACAGGCATTCTGCCTGCGACCCTGACGCCCAGTCGTATGGTTCTGTGGAGGTTCTGTGGAGCGCGGCTGTCGGACCGGCCATTCTTTTTCAAGCTCTTCTTTTTTTCTCTTGCTTTTTGGCCTTTCCTGTCCCCTCTCCTGTGCAGCCGACAAAATGGGGAATGCACACTGCCGAGTGCTGATTGATTGATTGATTGATCTCTCAAAAGGGACGGGTGGATGGCTGCCCAGCCGCACCATCACCGCTCAGTCAGCCCGCTCGACTCGCGTCGCTCACTGGTATGGACATGGTGAGGAGGAAGCGATTACGGCAGTCCTCCATGATCACGACCATGGTCATGCTCGCTCTGTACGGACGCCCTAGTGCACCAGCAAGACTGCTGAAAACGCCGCATCCATCGGCAGCCAGTGGCAGCACGATGACCCCAGCCACAGATTTCCGGCCAGCGCCTCAGCGCCAGGCCAACCTTGGGAGCGTTCCATTTTGGCCGAGAGCCCAAGCCTGAGCCCTGGCGTTCTGGTGGTCCAGAAGCCAATGCCAGGCGTGCCAGGCTATCATCGCTGGTGGGGCAACTGGCCAGCAAAGAAACATCACGAGCGAACCGATGTCAATTCGAGAAACAGGCCAGCAGGGTACTTTTTTTTTTTTTTTTTTTTTTTCCGCAGCGTAAAAAACACTCGCAAACTCCGTGTGCAGGGTACATCACACGTTTGGAGGAGGGCGTTTGTGGCACCCAGCAGCTGACCTAATTACAGCTTTCTTTTGCCGTGCTGTCTCTCTCTCGTGGTCACTGGTCAGACCCACCAGAGAAGATCACCTTCGTGCAAAGTGTTTCGACGAGTGAGCCGCGCCGCCATGGTGAGCAATGGGTAGGGTCGAGGCACTGCACGCCCCTAGACAGTCCACCGCATACCCCCTCCCCCTACCGTACACCTCAAACTGATCCTGGCTGATCTGTGATGGGGTCTCTCCCTCTTCCACAGAGCGCCGCGCCTGCCCGAGTCTCGGAACACTCGCTGCAATCCGCCCCGGCGCTCTCCCCCCCAAGCCGCCTTCTTCTCACGCTTCTCTTTCGGCGCAGGGATGGCCCCCTGGTTGCCAGATGGCGGGCATGTGCATGGGTCAAGCCGCCGCGTGTTCCACACTCCACAGCGCCTTGAGGAACTCGTTGCTTTTAAGCCGAAAAAGGGATGGTGGGCAATGATATCTGGACCTACGTGGTAAAAGGTACCAAACGGCCTGGCCTTCCATCCCCTTTTTCTTGATCCTGCTGTCCACCACTGCAGGCACGAGAATGGAAACATCGCCCCTCTCTACACGACGGAGCAGAAGAGCAAAGAATGGCGCTACTATCGAACCTTGGCCGCTGCTCGCTCCAAAGCTTGCTCGGTCACGGGCGAGCCAGAGCTTTTTCTTCTCTGAAAGGGTCACCACGAACAGGTACGTACTTCAAGCCAAGGCCGTACTTTTGATGGCGGTTGGGTGCTAGTTTCTGCAGTTCCTGTTTTTCGCTCAGCCGCCTTTTTGGTTGAAAGGAACGGGGTAAGGCCGGGGTTCGGTTTACCTTCCCACAGATGCCGGGGTGCTTTTCTTGGCTCAACTTTTCCCCTTCTCCCCTGCTGGGGTTTGCTGGTGTGGGTGGTGCTGGGAAGGGAAAGGCGTCCACTGGCGTCCTGCTGGACCACCTGCGGCGGCGCCCACAACGCTTCTCCTCTTGTCGGGGACGCTGGTCCGTCATTTCACTCGTCCACTCCTGGCACACCCCTGATGCCCTACCAAGTACGTACCTCCTCCCGCCCAGAGGTTACGCTAGCGGGCTGCCCTGTTCCATTCTCTAATGACTTTGCTGATGGTTCCCATTTGAATTTGCAGCTCCGCTTGGCCGCCCATCCCATCCCAACTGATACTTAGCACGGAGTATAGTACACACTCTCAACGGAAATACGGTAATACGGACAAGCCAATATCACTATGTACAGTATGAGGGATGCCACCACCACCAGCCACGACCCACGGCCCATGTCCCACGTCCCACGGCCCACGGCGAGGAATGAGGTTTTGGCTTTTGCCCCTGCAACCCTGTCTCGGGACCTCTCTTCGCTTTCACACACACACACACACAGTCAACCAAAGGCTGCTCCTGCCCACATCTGCATCTGGCCATCTGGCCATCTCCCCCATGAGTCTCCATACCACCTCCGGCTTTGCAGCTAGACAAGAGGCCGAAACCATTTCATCAGACCCTCCTCCAAGGGTCGGGTAGGCTAAACAATCCCTGCGCGTACATATGACGCAGGCCTGCGAGAGGGACAACCGGAGCCAAAGTCATGGACAAGCTCGGTTGACACGCAGTCTCGCGCACACAGCATGCCAAAGCGGCACTGGTTTTGGCTTCTCATTCTTATTCTCATCTCCCTCTCCACGCCAACATGGAGCTTCGTCGTTCCCAAACTAGGTTTGATTTACACTTGGGGTATTTTTGCCCTGCCCTGTTCTCGATTCCCTTGTCAGACTTTGACTCTGCAAAAGGAACTTCGATACCCATCACAGTCTCTCTTCTTCCTCCCTTTTCCACCACGCTTCTTTTTATATCAAGACCATACCATACCATATCCGCCTGATATACCTTTGCTTCTCTCTCACATACACATGCACACGCAACCACTGGATGTCTTGTCGATAGCAGCAAAGATGATGCCCACCATGCCCAACGCCCACATGGGAGGTGTTCTCCCTCGCCAGCTCTCTCACCACCAGGTGCCCCAAATGCACCAACAGCACCTCGACTACCCAGTTGACTCGGCCCTGCTCAATGAGCTCTCGAGGCAGCTCGGCAGCACGAAACGGTACTCGCAGCACCCACAGCCATGTGCTCAACGGCCAAACAACGCAATGAGGATATCGAAGCCTGGAAGTGCCAACAACAGCCCCCGATCATCTATGCTGTCCAGGAGGAGGACGTTGATTGGTGATGGTTTCCAAGGACGGTTCCCACCTCAGCAACAACAGCAGTCCGTTGACTCTACCTATCTTCCCACCCCAGCTTCCGATATTTCAAACGAGTCTTTCTACGGGCAGGAGGTCAGACGGGCCCGGCCAGTCAGCTGGCATCCTTCTCCTCAGTACTCGGCTCAAACGCCGCTCTACCCGCCACAGACCAGCTCGATGCTCTGCTCGCCCTACCCGGCCTACAGCGAGGCCGAGATTATGGCGACCATGCACCAGCTACCGCCGACACCAGCAGTCTACTCGGGTTACACATCCCCCGCCGAAGGATTCTCGCCGCTGTCTCTTCCTTACTCGAGTTTCAGCTCCCAGCAGCCCGTCTATTCTCCTCAAGTTCAGGCACAGCAACAGGCTCCCATCTACCGGCCCGCACCACCGGTGACGACCGAGACCATGGGCTGGAACGCTTATCCCAGTGCCGGTCCCACTCACAGCAACACCATGATGATGCCCGTGCAACGGCACACTGCTCCTCCCACGCCCGAAGACTTTGCCTGCCCTCCGCCCCTCAACCTTAACAACTATGGGAGTCTCGAGACGACCCCCTCCAAGGTGGACAGCATGGTTTCTGCCCAGGTGGTGCAGGTGCAGGAGGATGAGGATGAAGAGGAAGGCGAGATTCTCTACGGCATGGGCCTCTATGACCCGCCCAACCACAGCCAGCAGGATGTGCACCGGTCTACCATCTTCTCACTGCTTGGCGGGCTCGCACCCAGTGCCGATGAGAACAAAGGCTTGGGTCTCAAGCTGGAGGAGAGCTGGGAGCCTCCTGTCAGCGACGACGAAGACGAAGAGGAAGAGGAGGACGGCGAGGGCGATGACGAGTAATATTCTCGTACTCTTTTTTTTTTTTTTTTTTTTTTTTTTTATAATTATTATTATTATTATTATTATTATTATTATTTTTTATCATTGCATAGCGAAGAGAGGTTTTGGGACAGCATATATGGGTATCATTACAGGGCGTTTTGATTTTTTGGGGGAGGATTGTACAACTGCATAGCAAGGAAGGCATCATACCTTGGGAGGAACGGGCATCTACACTCAATGAGGAGAAAGTATTTGGGATGAGTCTCACGACTCTTGGGAGGGAAAGAATAAGAAGGGGAATAACACACAAGGTGTGTATAAAGGTACCTAGTGTACACTTTGTATCATTAGGCTTTTTTTTTGTCGAAAATCAAAAGAGAAGGGACTAGGTCCTGTTCGACAAAAGCCATTTTTCCCAGCAATGTGTGAATGTGCGACAATGTTCGTTGATGGCTTGTTCACAAAGTTTGAATGCTTCATTGCTGAGTCAATTCAGGGGTCGAGGGGAGAACCACGGAAGGTGAAGAAAACATTCGTTGGTGACCAATGGCAAGCCACCCCAATTTTCTTACCCCACAAACCCCAGTTTCCTCTCCGCAGAGAAAGCGAGAAAGTTTGCCCCTCCACCCCTCCACCCCTCAATGGACTTGATAAAACCTTGGGGCCGTTATCGGAACAAGTCGCCGTGGATTAGAGCTCCTCTATCTGCAGGTTGTAACACACAGCAAGTGAGTCAACCAGAGATTGCGTCTTTCTTATCATCATAGACAAACAACAGTTTTTTTTTTGAAATTTATTTTTTTACTTGTATTTTCTTCTCTCCAGCAAACGAGACAATTCACAAGACAAGGAAACACAATGGCTTCCCAACAGTAAGTTCAACACCATCGATACACCAATTGCCCCACCATTATCACCTTGTGATCCTTATCCTTACCCAAGGACGGACCGATCGATTACCACAAGATGGGATAACCCAAATGAAGCCAAAAATATACTGACTTTTCTACCTCAATGTAGCAAGGTGCTCATGCTCGGCGCCGGGTTCGTCACCCGCCCGACTCTGGACGTCCTCAGCGAAGCCGGTATCCCCGTTACCGTCGGTGCGTCTTCCCCTCCCATATCTCGTATCCAAACCACCCCATCAAAAACTCTAACCATCTGTCCCAGCCTGCCGTACCTTGGCTACCGCCCAGTCCCTCTCCTCCGGCGTCCCCAACGCCACCCCCATCTCGCTGGACGTTTCGGACCCCACCGCCCTCGACGCTGAAGTCGCCAAGCACGACCTCGTCATCTCCTTGATCCCTTACACCTTCCACGCCACCGTCATCAAGTCCGCCATCCGCAACAAGAAGAATGTCGTCACCACTAGCTACGTCTCCCCCGCCATGATGGAGCTCGACGCCGAGGCCAAGGCAGCTGGCATCACAGTCATGAACGAAATCGGTCTCGACCCTGGTATTGATCACCTGTATGCCATCAAGACTATCGATGAGGTTCACAAGGCCGGCGGCAAGATCCTGTCTTTCTTGAGTTACTGCGGTGGCCTCCCGGCGCCGGAGGACAGTGATAACCCGCTGGGTTACAAGTTTTCGTGGTCGTCGAGAGGTGTCCTGCTCGCGCTGAGGAACACGGGCAAGTGGTGGCAGGACGGGGAAGTGGTGGAGGTGCAGGGCAAGGATTTGATGAAGACGGCGAAGCCATATTTCATCTATCCTGGCTTCGCCTTTGTTGCGTACCCCAACAGAGACTCGACCATCTACAAGGAGAGGTACAGCATCCCGGAGGCGCAGACGGTTGTCAGAGGGACGCTCAGATATCAGGGTTTCCCCCAGTTCATCAAGGTTCTTGTGGATATCGGCTTCTTGGAGGAGACTCAGCTTGACGTCCTTGGCAAGCCCGTCCCCTGGAAGGAGGCTACCCAGGCCGTCATTGGTGCTCCCTCTTCCTCGGCTGCCGATCTCGAGGCGACGATCCTGGCCAAGGCTAGCTTTGAGAGCGAGGAGGACAAGAAGAGGATTGTGAGCGGGCTGAAGTGGATTGGGCTGTTTTCTGATGAGGTTATCACGCCCAAGGGTAATCCTCTTGATACGCTGTGCGCTACGCTGGAGAAGAAGATGCAGTATGAGGAAAAGGAGAGGGACTTGGTGATGCTACAGCACAAGTTTGAGATTGAGCATGCGGATGGCAGCCGGGAGACGAGGACGAGCACGCTTTGTGAGTATGGTGTTGTGGGCGGGTACTCGGCCATGGCCAAGACGGTGGGCGTGCCGTGTGCGGTGGCGGTGAAGCAGGTGTTGGAGGGCAAGATTTCGCAGAAGGGTGTGTTGGCGCCGATGAGCTGGGAGATTTGCGAGCCGTTGATGAAGGAGTTGGAGGAGAAGTATGGGATTACCATGGTTGAGAAGACCATTTCCTAAAGGATGCGGACAAGGAAAAGTAAAAACGGGATCAAAAAATGAGATACAGGTAGAGAGGGCACAGGAAAAAGTTTAGCAATGTTTATAGGCGATGTTTATGGTCGATGAATGATGAGATTCCTCAACCCCTTACACAGTATAATCTGAGGTGAGATGTGAGTGAGTGAGCGCCGAGATGAGTGAGATCATTGATGACATGTAAATTAAGATACGGAAATCATAATTCATCAAATTTCTTTTTCTAATTTTTTTCATTTTTTAAGTTTTTCACATGAAATGTCATAATCGTCATTTTATTAAAACATATTGAAGGCTTTGGGGTTTGTGCAGCCAATTCACTTTCCCTCTTTTGGTGAGCTTGCTCATTCTCATGGCCTTTAATTTCTGCCACAACAGGCGAAATTTTTGAACCTGGCAACAACTCACTTCACAACTCCTCACCCACCGCCGCCAAACTCACCATTTCTCATCACTTTTCACCACGCCCGACATTATTCAACATATCGTCCATTCATTCAACAATTACACGAGGGAGAGAAAAAAAAAGGGGGGGCTTTTTCAAAAAGATGGTCCAATACATCCATACCCCCTACCCCAACCCCTCCTCCCTCCTCACCATCCGCTCCCAGTTTTTCCCGTCCTCCCCCTCCCTCTCCCTTGCCCCTATCACCACCACCACCACCCAGCAAAAGGAAGAGGCCGTCGCGAGGGTAGCCCTCTGGACACACAGGGGGTCGTGCCCTCACCTGGTTGAATCCACCGCGCTGCTGACGGCAGTGATACTGTCGGACAACGCCGGCAACACCAATGGAAGTACACTGCGGGCGGCGTACGTAGCTGCCTTTGGGAGGTTCGTCACGGGACTGTTGGACAGTCGTCAGGATAAAGCGCGGAAGCAGAGCATGTACGAACTGGCAAAGGGAGTCGGGCTACCGGCAAAGTTTGTAGAGTTGCGGCATGCGGGGGCGCATGAGAGCTTGCCGAGCTTGGTGAGGTTGAGGGCGGGGGCGGAGGAGGGGTTAGGTTGGATTTGGGGGTATTACTGGAGTAAATTGGGAGAGGGAAGGGGGGAAGATATGGAGGTCGATGGGGGGGAGGTGGTAAGGGACTTGGGGGAGGGGACAGAGGACGGAAGGGTGGAGGGGTTGGTGAGGAGGTATTTGGAGCTGGGGGAGACGGTGGGGGAGAGAATTAGACGGGAGATATTGCTGGGGGGGATAAGGGGGTTTGAGAGGGGGGTGGTGAAGGAGGTGGTGGAAAGAGTTGTGGGGGGGACGTCGGATGGGCGGATGGTTAGGCGGGTGATGGCGTTGGGGAGGTTGCTGGATGAGGATATGGAAGGGGGAACAAGTATGGCGGCGGAACGGCCAGAGGAGAAGGTCGAGGGCCTCGAGGCGGAGGATGTCAAGATGGAAGAGGTGGAAGCTGTGCCAGAGCCAGCCATTGCCCAACAGACACCCAGCCAATCAAGGTTGCAGCCCTCCACACCAAGCTGGGTCTTGTATGACGAAAGGGAATGGGTGCCCAAGCCTATCGGGGTTGTCTAGATGGAACCGGGGCCAAATGAGTGACGAAGAGGGTGGTCACGTGCACGCTGCTAAATAGACAATGCACTGAATGGATTGGTAATCCGGCCAATCAACTGCTAGGGATTTCTGATTACGTCATTAAAGTAGCAAGGATCCCCTCTCATGGAGACTCTCGCTTTTATTTGCCATATCTTGGTTACTTGTGGCCGACAAAACTGACTGGTGGTATTTGGTGTGTGTACACTCATGAAGGCTTTCAACGCAGCAAGGCGTGTTATTCTGCAGAATCAAAAGAAGAGCTTCTTCCCTGTTCTCAATACCGTGAGCGGCCCTCCCCTCCTCCCGGCCGCCGGCCCCGGCTCACTCATGACCTCTCTCGATGTATGCGGGGTGTGGATACTGATCATGAAAGAGATAGCCAACATACCGCAAAATGCATATCCGGTCTATTCCTATGTGTATGTTTTCTAACCATGAATGTCGGCTTGGAGGTGGGGCTGACAAATCGGGGAGACAGGGAGCGACAACTACGCCTACTTGGTCGTAGATGACAAGTCCAAGGATGCAGTCATTATTGATCCTGCGAACCCCCCCGAGTATGTTTTTTATGTTTCTCTCTCATTTTTTCAAGGGGTTGTTTGCTGACAGATTGGGCAGAGTCCTCCCGGTTCTCCAGGAGGCTATCGACAACAAAGAGATCAACCTGACTGCGATTGTAAACACTCACCAGTATGAACCCCCCCCTGCTCTCTCTACGCCAACAGGCAAAACTGACTGGGTGACAAAGCCACCGTGACCACGCCGGCGGCAACGAAGGCCTCCTCTCCAAACTAGGCAAACTCCCCATCATCGGCGGCCGCGACTGCGCCCACGTCACCAAGACCCCGTCCCACAACGAGACGTTCGCCATTGGCGAGAACATCAAGGTCAAGGCCTTGCATACCCCGTGCCACACCCAAGACAGCATCTGCTACCTCATGGAAGACGCCTCGACCGGGGACAAGGTTGTTTTCACGGGGGATACGCTGTTTATCGGGGGGTGTGGGAGGTTCTTTGAGGGGACCGGGGAGGAGATGCACAAGGCGCTGAACGTGGTGTTGGCGGGGTTGGAGGATGACGTTAGGGTTTATGTGAGTATTGCCTGTGAGAAAGGGATGGGACGGAGGCTAATAGAAAGGGGTCACAACAGCCGGGACATGAGTACACCAAGTCCAACGTCAAGTTTGGGGTCTCGGTTCTCCAGAGCGAGGCTGTGAGGGCGCTGGAGGCTTTTGCGGATGATTGCAAGGAGACGCAGGGGAAGTTTACAATTGGGGACGAGAAGGTATGTCTTTCTTTGGACAAGAGGGGATGGGATGGTGCTAATACGGGTGACAGCAACACAATGTCTTCATGAGACCCCAAGACCCAGAGATCCAAAAGGCGACGGGCGAGACGGACCCGGTTGCTATCATGACGAAGCTGAGGGAGATGAAGAACAACTTCAAGTGAGTCGGCAACGGCCGTTACCAAAGAGCAGGAGTTGATAGTTGGTAGGGGGCCTCAAGCACATAAACTCTAGATTTTGCTTCAAAGAATCACATGCAAGAAATTGTGCAAGATAAAATGTCTCCTTTGACCCCAACCGGCCCGCCTAGCAAGAGACGGGACGCAGGAGCCCCAGGACATACGATTCAAAAATGAATGGCATGTTTGTTTTCAATATTGCTTCACTGTCCACACTTGATTCGTCCTGGGGTTGTTTGGAGACGACAAGCTCTAGCAAATTTTGAAGCGTTTCGAAAGATTTGGTGAGGAGAAAAGACCTACCGTTTCTCGATTCCGTAGTAAATGACGCTTGTGTATCAGACATGGAGATCGAGATGACAGCCTATCCAAGAAACAATATCAAGGTGTTCTGGGAGGTTGATGAACCTTTGCTGCCAAAGAGAGTTGTGTGAAGAAACGAAGATGGGAAAAAGCTCCCGTCAAAACCGAGATTTTATGCCAGCTTTTTTCTGGTTAGTGCTCACGTGATAAGGCGACGAATCCGCGATTTTTGACCCCCCCCCCCCCACTTTGTCCTTGCGACTCCACCATCGATCGCTTCTCCACTCTCTTTTGCTCTCGCAATCTGGGGAGCCAGCAGCCACCAGTTCAGAGCTCGAGAAAGGGGCTGTTTGACGCGATCGCGACGTGGCGCGGAGCTGTCGCAAGCGGTCTACGACGCTTTATCACTTCCTATTATACTTGGACGAGCGAGATAGAGCAGGAAATACAGTCAAAATGGTACGGTTTCTCTCCATGGCTGGGTTTCTTTGTACAGTTGCTGACGGCGGATGTGTATAGCCCCCAAAACAATCCCGCCTGGCCAAAGAGCACAACGTCACCCCGCAAGAAGAAGCCGAGATCCGCGAGGCCTTCTCCCTATTTTCTGAGCCGATGGAGGGCGAGGGAAGGGAGGGTGTCATTCCTATTCATGATGTGCGCCGTGCTCTAATGTACGTCTTGCGCCCCCCCCCCCCCCATCTATCTTGTCGTTGCATGTGGCTAAATTGTCTGTTGTCTATTCAGAGCCCTCGGCCTCCCCCCTTCCAACCCCCAGGAGCTCTCCGACCTTCTCTCTGTTCTCGACCCCGACGATGAGCAAGGCTACGCCACCTTCCCCAACTTCTTCGCCGTCTGCGCGCTCAAGATGCACAGCAAGTCCCACTCATCCGAGGAGCACATCGCCGAAGTCGACGAAGCGTTTGGGCTTTTTACGAACAAGGGCTCCAACGCGATCACGCTGGCGAATCTGAAAAGGGTGGCAAGGTTGCTAAAGATGGAGGAGGAGGTTAGCGAGGAGGTGCTGAAGGATATGATACTGGAAGCGAACGGGGGGGCGGGAGTGGGGAAGGGGGTAAGGAGGGAGGAGTTTGAGGCGGTGTTGAGGCGGGCGGGGGTTTGGAGGTGATTTTTTTCTCCATCAAACTGTTGTTTTTGCTTGGAGAAAAAGCAAGATGACGGTGGGCTCATTTGTGGGAAGGAAGAAAGTGATTCTTAGGGGCCACTCTGGGAAGTGAGCCCAATATTCAAACGGGGAAGGGGATGCCGGCGGGCGCCACCCCAATGCAGGAAAGCAAGGGAACAGCACCGAGCCGAGGAGGGCGGGCGCGTGAGGAAAGAACTTGCTATATAACCTTGGAGATTAAACGTTTGTCCGTATCGCCGGTCAGCGATGAGCTGACTGAGCACAACGTTCGAACAGGGCGACCCCCAGCGAAGAATCCGCGCCAAGCAATGATGGCAGAGGACGGGACACGCAGATGGGTGTCATTTCAGGGAGAAGGGACGAGAGGCAGACGTTGACCGGACAGAGTTGAAAGTCGGTTGACTTTCAAGTGTTTTATCTATATATATGTACCCCTCAGCAGAGCAATATACCAAACCAGCTCCTTTATGGGGCGCTTTTATTCTTGTCAGATTTTAAAAAAAAAAAAAAAATTTCCATGCAAAACGCCAGACTAGATGCACGAAACTAGAACAAACATCCTTCTCTTTTACTCGTTCAAGTCTTAAGAAGGAGGCACCTCCTTAATCTCGGGCGCCTCCCCAGCCACCGCCTGCACCGCCTGCCCAGCCTTTTCCGCAGCGGCCTTCTCCCTCGCCTTCTGGGAGTCAATCACGGCCTGCAGCTCCGGCGGGACTTTGAACCCAGCATGGTCAGAGTGCTTCTTGTAAAAGTAGTTCTCCGCCTTTGGTGTCAGCTCGGGAGGGAGCTCCTCCAGCACGCACTCCAGGATGGCATCGATGCTCTTCTTCTTTGAGCTATCTCTGTGCCAGATGCTGATCAAATGCGAGTTGAACCTGACACTCAGCCCCACCCCACAGATTTGATCCCCTAAATTATCATCACACATTAGTCCATCCGTTCTTATGTGGAACTGGGAACGGGGATAGCTAGCTTACCTTCTTCCAGCACACTCTGCAACTTCTCCCCGATAGCCAGCAGCTGCACCCTCGTCCAGAGGTCCGGCCCGTTCCCCTTTGGCACCCTAAACGTCCAGCTGCCCCCCAAGATATTTCTGCGGTCCTCCCAGATGGGCTTGAACCCCACTTTGAAGAGGTAGATGGACTCCTTCATGCGGATCTGGTCGACGGGGGTGTTGTTGGCGTAGCGCCAGAAATCCTGGACCGACTCGATGGTGGAGCCGAGCTGCTCAAGGTGGGAGTGGTATTCGTCGTCAGAGGTTTGCTGGGAGGGGCGGTCGAACCAGACGTTCCAGTAGTGCTGGGTTGGCAGGGGGCGCATCGCCTTGAGAAAGTTGCGTTTGGCGTCGTCGCGCTGCTCGGCGGGGGTGGTGACGGAGGGGGAGTTTGGGTCTGTGGTGGAGGTGGATTGGGAGAGGGAGGATAGGCCGCGGGTGAAGAGGCCGAGGCCGGGGCGGGGGGGGTTTTGGTTGGACATTGTGAGAGAGGGGGGTTTGGTGTTTTGTTGGTGATGAGGTAGGCTGTTGGGACTTGTGAACCTGAGGCTCGGCAATCAGACTGCTGTCTGGACTCTGAACGCGAGGCTGTGGCCTGTCGGCAGGCAGGCAAGGAGGGGGGGGTGGGCTGCTAGCTGCTGCGGTGGTGGTAGCGAGCAGGAAGAGGAAGCAAAGAAAGGTTGAGGAGAAAGTTGTGTAAATAAAGAGCCTCGAGGCAAGGGTCAGTTCCGAGCTGGCCCAGCTTTTCCCAATGTGAGGCTGCGGCAAAAGGGGCAGAGGTCAAGGGACCGGTCTGTCGTTTCAAGAAGATCACCACCCCGCCTTGGAAAGCTTGTTGGGATTGAGACGTCAGGAAGCGGTACGATGAGATGGCAGTTGCTTGAGAGTGCCCCGTAAAAGACAGGCTAAAAAAGATCACCAAGATCGGATTCGGGAGTCGGGTCACGGTCAGGGGTAACGGTTGACGACCCCGATGGAACGCTGATTCCTTGTCGGGTGAGGTCGAAACGAGGGGTTGGGGCCGGCCAAGAAGAATCAGAGAGGCGTGTGTGACAAGAGACCACTCAGCTGAAGTGAGTGGGCGTTGCAGATGTGGGGGGTGCGGCTACAGGTGCTTACCCGCTGCAGTAGTCTCGAGATTTACAAAGAGAGAGGTTATAACAAGCAAAGAAATGGATATCACCGAGGCATGAAGACAAGAGTAATCTGGAGAAGAGTGAACAATGGGCGAAGTTCGGAATCGACCTTCAAAGAAAGCCATGTGGAAGGCGTCCCGAAGCACGAGGGTCCCTTGTTGAGCGGCTCGAAACATGCAAGTGGATCTGGAGATCAGTGAGCAGACCAATCATGAGAGCCAGGCCGGCTTGATACAGAACATCTACCGTATGGGACCAGACAAGTTCAAACGTGGATGGCTCTGGAGGTCCAAATCGACTTTGTAAGGCTCCGAGAAGTATGGATGGCTTCTTGGCCGGCGGTAAGAAGGGAGATCTCGGTCAGGCTGGTCGCCCACGTCGTTTCTGAGCCTCACCGAGAGACGGCCACGGTGGTGTGGTGGTCGGTCGTCGTCATTGTCTGAACGGTACTGGGCGTTCTGAACGCACCACGCTAGCTCCGAGCGCCGTTCATCTCATCGCTATGGGTATGTCCAGTCATCCAGCTGAAATCCTGCAGACAAATCCAAACACAAGTCATCAAGATGAGTCTTGCGCAATAGGTAAAAGCAGAGAAGCGCAAATGACGAAATCCGTCAGCGGTTCCCATAAGCTGAAACAACACGCTGTTTGTTTCAACAGGGGCGGGAACATCTGACTGTGGGGCTGGCCTGGACGGTTTTGGTGCCCGCTCACCCGCTGTCTTGGGCGCTACGGAGGCTGAGCCGTTGCTGTTTAGCGGGTGAGTAGCCCAGTGACTGTTGCAAGGGATTGACTAGGGAGACAAGAAGAAGTCATCTGCGTGACCACGTAAGAGGATTGTCTGCAGGCTGTGGACAACAGACGCATATAAAGCTGGAAAGGTAGGTCCAGACATGTGCGAATGGCGGGGCAGAGATGAGGCTGCTCGCATCGTAGCGGGGCAGCAGCATGTGGTCTTGGCAGGTCCTCTGCGTCTCGCTCGGTCGGGTCGAATTCTACGGCCATTGAAGGTCGACAGCACGGCCTGCTACGTGTATATACGTAGGAACAAAAAACCAAAGAGATCTTGGGCTGGTCCGGTCCAGGTCAGGCAGCCCGCAGCCTGCATTTCCCGGGTTTTTGAGCTCGTACTGCCTGGGATTTCGTGTCAGCTCCCACCAACGTACGTCGGTTGGGCCTCGATTTGATATCGAACACCAGAAAGACATTGCCGTTCTGGGCAAACTTCCACCAGCCAGTCTCCCATATGGAACTCCATGGCATTAGTGGGGCTGTCCCATGGCAGGGCAGGGCATGTCGCTGTCATGGACAAGTGGGGCATCACGAACTATGTACACTTACTTACACACACATACACTCATGAAATGAAAGAGAACACCTGCCCATTCGATTTCCCTTTTTGATGCTAATCCCGATCTGAATGTGGTTGGCGTTTTAGGGTTCGAGACGGTGTTCTTTTCCCAAGCCTCTTTTCCTTCAACTGTGGGAACTCGGGGCCAAACCGCTTCGCTCAACGGGCCCTACCGGTGTTAAGTCTGTCAAAGTGAATTTCCGTTCGGCCTCTTTGTTGTTGCTCTTCTATTCGGGCTGGTCATTGTCCAATTGTTCCCTCGGAAGTCCAAGGCCATTGGCTGATCTCGCCCGCCTTGCTGGGAGCTTGGTCGATTAGATCCATCCCAGACAGCCACGACAGCCATCACCTGCACGGCATTCACTTGGACTATCTTGCTCCCACTCCTCCACAATACTTCCACCCACCCATTCGTGAGAACAACTCCAATCACTTGCTCCCACCCTGACAGCTGGCATCGGGTACCAATTGGCTGTTTTCATCACAATCAGACCCCTCAAGCTTCTGAACATCAACCACTGTAGGTATGACCTGAACAGCCTTTTCTCCCCCACTATCTCTCCATTCTCACTCCGTTTTCCCGACTTCAGCAACACACTTTCATACCACTGTCGGGATTCTCTTCTCCTCTCAGCTTGATCGAGCTTCTTCCATCTCCGTTCCCTGACGCTCGCCATCAATGGCGGCTCAGGTCTCTTCCTCGCGCACAAGCGAGTTGCCTCGCATGCCCACCGCCGCTGGCCAGCTTCCTCGATCGCGCCGAGGTGAATTGACTCAGCTTCGTGAGGCTGTGGCTATCACCCTCGCCTTCTTGAGCACCAGCGACCGCAACGAGATCGAGTCGCTAATCCGCAAAGCAAAGACCTGGGCCAATAGATACTACAAGGGCTATCAGTACTCCTCGAAGCCGTCCGCAGCCCTTCTCGACCAGTTCCCTCATATTTTCGACCTGAACACCGAAGGTCTGTTGTCGCCCCTTTGCCTCACAAACGTTTGTGGTCGAAATTTTCCCTGACTAACACGCAATCCCAGGTCTCGCTCGACTACAAGCAAAGATGACGGTCAATAGCACCATGCCAGAGCCTCCGTCTGGTGATCTCCGCGAGTTTCGCCGTTGGGAGAGAAAGGCTGTTCCAACTGAGGCATTCCCCAAGTTCTGCGAGCCAACCCTCGCTTCGGAGGAGGCGCTTGACGAGGTCCTTAACGTGCATCCTCGCCGCTCACCCAGGACTCGGATCAAGCAGGCCATCCAGGTCGGCACCGCTGAGCTCCGCGACACAGGTTTCGTCGACTTTCTCCCCGAGTTTCTCGGTCAGCTCGCGCGTGGCAGTGTCGACGCCAGAATCCCTTTTGCCAGCACTCCAGAGCCCGCTCAGCTCGAGGCCCGGCTAGAAGGAGCTACGGAGCAACAGGATCCAATGGATGTCTTTGCTGAGCTCAGAGAAACCCAGCAACGCCGCCATGGCCGGCGTGTCATCCTGCCCGGGGGTCGTCCTTTCAGGCTCCCTGGTGACGAGACGGAAGACGGTGCCATCGACGCCGGCAGTAACATTGTCGTAGGCCAGTACCAAGACGCCCACGACAGTGGCGATGAGACTGACGCTTCCACTTCAACAACTGCGAGTCTCCGCGCGAACCGCAAGCGCAAACTCAACGCGGGCTTTGCCGAGTCGTCCTTTCAGCCCAACAAGATTCGACTCCAGTACACCAGGCCAGCGGTCAGCCTCTGCAACCAATACAAGAAGATGTTGGCCGAGTACGCACAGCAGCACCCCGGAAGCTCTGCCAATGACGCTCTCGCCGACCTCGAGCATAAGATGCCAATTCCCGAGCGTTCGCCAAGCCCAGAGCTCTCAGACAGGGAGAACTCTGTTGCCCAAATCCGAGTGATCAAGATCAAGATTCCAGAGGGGTGGTCGAGCACCGAGAGCTCACGCGCGGGCTCACCTGCCGCTCCTTCGCCGCCCAAGATGATCGTTTTGGTTGACCCGCGCTCTCGCTCGCCGTCGCCCACTGCCGCTACTGCCAGGCCTTCCCCATCACCGAGCCAGATCATCAAGCTCAGAAACCCGCGCCCGCGAACCGCATCACCGGCCGATCCCCTTGGACGTTCTCTCACGCCTAGCCGGGTGACAAAGATCAAGGCCGTCAATTCCCGCCAAACCTCTCCCGTTCGCTCGCCCAGCCGTTCCGCCACACCTGGACGGGCCACGCGCATCAAAGTCATCAACAAGAAGGCTTCGCCCGGTCCCCAGACCAGAGACGCCTCCCCAGTGAGCCCCGGTGCGTCCTCTCCCTCGGGTAGCACCAGCAGCAGCAACTTGGAAATTACGAGGCCTGGCTCCTCTTGCTCCAACACTTCTCTGGACTCCACTTGGTCCACGGGCTCAAAGGTCACCAGAATCAAGGCGATCGGCAAGAAGCGGCCACCTTCTCCCCAGCACGTCTCGGAGTCTGTCTTGCGCCCGTCGTCATCATGCTCGGATGGCTCAGGGAAGAAGATCACATTCAAGATCGTCAAGCGTCCTAAGGTGACGAGTGTCGGGGAGATTGACATGAGATCGAGCAAGAAGAAGCTTTTCATGGACGAGCTGGATGTGGCCTTGAACGGGATGTAAGAGTGTGTTCTCAACTACAACCCTCTTCGGACTGTCAGCAAGCTACAGACGACTGCTTTGATCCGTGCGATGCAACGCAGCAACTACATTCGCCTTCTTTAGCCTGTACAACACAACATACTTTACACCGCGATGGATACCCCTTTCAACTTTTTGCAACCAGCACAGCATTTTTTTCCTCCCCTCTTTTCATTCAACATTAGAACGAAGCATTAAAGCGGGATAGAACAGGCGTTGGTTTAGATATTTGGGAGTTTCGGTTTTGTTCACGTCGCATCAGTTACACAGCACATGGCATACAATACATGGAGCACAGCGCAATACACGTTAAGATACACAGCATGGCGTTTCTGGGACGGTCTCTCTTTATTTTTGGCGATACCCCCCTTACAATTCTGGCGTTGGCGTTGGCGTTGGGCTTTTTCTTTTGATTTCATTCTGCAGTACTCCCCCTTCTCCTTCTAATTTGGTTCGCAGAGGGGAGAGAGAGAGAGTTTACACAGCAACAATACACGGCATTACACCATGGGTATCATTCTGGGTTTTGGTAGTATCACGGATAACATACCCCTTGCGGGTTTTTTTTCCTTTTTCTTTTCGTTTTCGTCTCTCTAACAGAGAGGGGCATCTTGCGCAACATACCGTACATGAATGGAAAAGACATCTTCAACTGCCTTTTGGCGGAATCATTCTCTACGGGATATACCCACAGCGAAAGCTCAAGCCAGTCGATGCTTTTCACCTCATCATTTAGTCGATATCACGAGTTGCGCCATATTTTTTTAGATTTCTTTTGGGGGGAAGGGAGGAGTCAATGGGTTCCTTTTTTGCTTTTTTTGGAAGGAAAGGAAGAGTTTTGTTTGTATGGAGGTTTTACATTTGGTTCACATGGGATCTTTCTTGCATGGGCAGAATTGGGCTTGTCAATGATGGCACCACCACCTTGGTTTACAGTCTTGGTTATCATGAGACAGACAATAAATAAAAATGCTATATGAAATATAAAACAATAAAAGACGTCGAGTCCCAGAATGTACCGTGATATGAATATTCCTGTTTCTCTGCTCGTTTTCCTCCCTCCAAAACAGTCATGTCATGTCCTGCTTAGGCTTAGACGGGTAAAACTCCACCAAACACACTTTGCTTAGATGAACCGCCAACTGGTTTCTCCCAGCTGAAAGGTTTGGGTGGGGGATTCGTGGATGGATTATGTTATTAGCCAGAGGCCAAGATGAAAACCCCATATCAGATGCCTAGATAGGTAAGAAACAAAGCCGCTATCCTTGTCTTACTATCATCATGAGGGATTGAGAGCCAGAAAGGATCAGCGCTTCTCGAGCTGTATTGACAACGAAGTTTTGGCGGTCGGGGGTGGGAAGAAAGCAGCGACAGACCAATGGCTTCCAGCCCTTCATCTCCACACATCTACCCAATCTACCCTACCTTAATTGAACCACATTTGCACGCCACTCACATGCTCCAAGAAACATATATATATAACATCATCTGTATTTATTCAATGTCCCCTCCCCTAACTGCCGCCAAATTTAGCAACAATAAACCACAAACGGCAGTTTTCTCCTTCTACTTGTACAAAAACAACAAAAAATAAACAATCATAAACATGGGGGTATATACTTCCTTCCCCTCACCCCCGTACCTCCCACTCTTTCCCGCCTTGCCGTCCAATTTCACCCTTGTTGGCTTCCCATAACTCCTTGCTCGCTTGCTTGTGTTGCGTGCTGTAAAAAACAAAACAAATACCAACTAGTAAAAGGACAAGGGAAAAAACCACCAATAAAACACTGAAAAGGTTCATAGGACAGTACGTTTCATCTCGTTTTCATAAACCACCCCCCACCCAACCAGCCAACCACCCTCCCCATCACCAACCACACCGGCCATAGAAAAAAAAAAAAAAAAAAAAAAAAAAAAAAAAAAAAAAAAAAAAAAACCCCCCACCAACAAAAAAAAAAAAAAAAAAAAAAAAAAAAACCACAAAAAAAAAATTAAAAAAAAAAAAAAAAAATATGTAGGAGAGAATTTAATAAAGAAACTAAAAGGCCGGCCCCACGCACCCCACCCAAACA
>MU866085.1:272144-397598 GCA_033296915.1 Triangularia setosa | reverse complement strand
CACCCCGCGTTGGGTTTTTTTTTAACCCCAGCCCCCCCCCCAATAAAATATTTTTTATATACCCGTTGTTAACACACGGGCCCCTTCGGCCCCCCCCCCCCCCCCCCCCCCCCCCCCCCCTCAAAAAAAAAGCTCTCTCACATAAAAAAATCCAAAACCAACCAAACTAGACTGATTGATATACTAAAATGAGCCTTCTTATAAGCCATCCCCCCAAGACAAAAAAACAAAACATCTCTTTCGCCCCCTTGTTAATGCTGAACCCCTAATCTGAACTATGCTGAATACCAACTCCATTCCGTTTCCCCCCTTTCAGGCTTCTGCCCCGCTAACGTTCTGTATGCTGAGCATAATATATACAAACCAAGCCAACAACCAAAAGGAAAACGTACAAATAAGCCAAAAAACCGGCCCTATTCCCAGCGGCTTTCGCTATCCTACTTTCAGAAAGACAGAGAGCGATTTCACCACTTTGGCAAAGGCCACGCAGCAATGTCCCTCTCCCAGTCAATCCAGTCAAAGTCAGTTTGCATAGGCGGTAGGTCGATTCGCACATCCTCAACAAGGCTGTTGTCGTCAACTGCATTCTCCGTCGACAGAGAAACGCACCGGTCAGTCTCATCCGGACCGATTACCCCATTATTGCAATAGTCGCAACGACCACCGCGCGGATGTTGAACCCGGAATCGAGGTCGATGTTGACGTGATTGCTGATACTGCTTGACCAGCGGCCCGCGAAAAATCGTCCCCCAGTCCAGCATCGGGTTTGGGTGCTGATATTGCTGCTGCCTTTGCTCTGCCGTCGGATAGTCAACTCCGCGATAGCTTTCTTTGTTGCGTCGATTTCGTTCAATGGCTGGCTTTCCGGAGCGACGAGTGGGATCAATGTTGCCGGGGTATTGATTAATATTATTATCTTCCCTCCCTTCTTTACTATGGGGAGGGCAGGGGTATGTAGATGATGTTGTGGCCGGAAATGTTCCGTAGTTACCACATGCAAGATTATATCGTGATAATAATGGTGTCATGGACGCTCGTCGTCGTGATGTCCATCGATTCTTTTTCAGGCGGCCTGTCTCATCCCAACCCGGATCCCAAGGTTCATACTTTCCACATGAAAGTCCTAACCAGGGCTTATATTCTCTATCGTTGTACACTTGTCGTTCTTGACAGCCAGTAAAAAACAAATTGCCAGCCTTGTCGACAACACTCAATACCTAGTCGCAAAACCGTCGACAGATTTCTCTCGATGAGTCGTACAGATTTCTCATCCATGATCGCTACTCATTGGGCTTTGAGCGTTGTAGCAGCGCCGCCGCCCGTTGCAAGCGAGATGACATCCTCCCCGGCCTGGGTCGTGGAGCGGCGGACGAGTCTGTGAGACTGGAATCAGACGGCGGCGCAATCACCGCCTGAGCAGTAGGACGACGTCCGGGAAAGATATCCATGCTAAGTGATTTCTGCGCAGGCCGAGATGTAGGTGTCGACGTCAGCCTTTGATTTGACAACCACTTTGGTTGACTGTTTGGCCGTGTCAACTCCCGAATTTCCGCGTCCCTCTTATGTGCACTACTCATCTTATTCGGCTTGACGCGCCGCAAGAGGTCGGTAACCTTCTTGCCGAAGCCCAGTCCTGGTGGTGATTTGCTGTTTTCGCTACCAGCTCGAGTGCTACCGTCCTCTTCCGGTGGCGGCGATGGTGGCCTGCTGCAATTACGACATATGTCTTCCGCTTCCAGTCTCGCATCTCCCTTGATTGCCGGACCAGACCCTTGTACCCTGCATTTGTTCCCTTCAGCAGCCTCCTTTTTACTGCCCTTTTCGCCTCGGTCTCCATCCATGATCTCTGAGCATACACAGTATGTTTCAGCCATGCCAACACCTTCGCTCCACCCTCGAATCCAGTCTGCTTTCTTTCCTTGATTTCGGCTAGGTAGGAGTTGTTGCCGGGTGGAAAGCCAGTCGGAATTGCTGGCTTCTTGTGAATTAGGATGCAAATCGCGGTGCTCCTGGGTCTGCACCGGGACAGTTCTTGCGGTTCGGTTTGTGCGTGTCGTTGAGTCGACGGGACTGTCACCGGCAGCATCTTGTTGATCTGTTTGGATCTGAAACACCTGGCTCCCTAGTGATCTTTGTTCCTGATTTGTGAACCCAGCCTTCACCATGTCTGGGCTAGACGTGGGTGCATCGTATATGTAGCTGTAGTCATCAGAATATGGTGTTGCCCGTATGAATTCGGACAGGGCCAGTGGTGGTGTAGGGCGATGAGGTGTTGACCCCCCAAAGGAGAATTCCCCAGAGCGATCCATAGTCGGCCTCTTTCCAGAGCAAGCGATGTCTAAGCGATCGTGTTTGGATGGGGAAGCGCGGGTAGCCAAAGAGTGATGTATCCAGAGAGGATGGTTGGACAAGAAGGTTGCTATCAGGTGGTGATGTTCGTATTAAACAAGAGAAAGCTGAGCCAACGATTGAAGCAAGCCGTAACGTCGGCTGCTGTGTGTTCTTTATGCCGAGGAGCAGAAGCGCATGATAGACCGGGTTTTGCAGAAAAGTCAGAGCAAGGCCAAAGTATAAACGCGCCGCGGGCTTGGGAGGAGCGTATGAACCGTGGACGGAGCTGAAGATAGTGATACCGACCCAGGACCTTTTTCGCATGCGGGTGATTATTTGGTGAACGGACGATGGAGCAACCGTGCTGGAGGTGCCTTGGCTAGACTGGTGAAAAAGAAGAAGCAACGCCCAAAAGTTAAAAAAGCTCCACAGCGCTCAGCTCGAATCGTCTGATATGGAGCCAAGCAGAAAAAATGGGAAAGCGCAAATGGGCAGGCAATTTCGATCGAGTATGGTCTCGGTGATCCACGCGCGGCGGTCAGCTTTGTTTGGGCTGGTCCTGTGTGCTTCCTGCCCTGACCGTCGTCTTTGTCCGATATCACGACCAACACCCTGACGAGCAGACCAGAAGGTCCGAGCCTGTTCCTGCTTTCGTCTCTCCCAATAGTGACACTAGTCAGAGGCCATTCTCTCTCTACCTCAGGCTTAGATATCTTCCAATTCTCCCTTATCGTGGAGGTTCACTGAGTGAGTTGAAGCCCAAGATCACTATGGGACGTGTGGTGATGTGTCAAAAAGCAGCAATAGGCTCGCTAGCCACCATAATATTTTTTGTGGGATGCTGGTTTGCTCTTTCCGTGCGATAAAGTCAAAGATCGTCCAAGGCTTCGTCCGGCGTAAAAAAAATTAAAAAACGATAGGTAGCTCGAGCTTACAAAGTCGACTGTAAAGGTGGAATCTGGGGGGGAAAGCTATGGGAAGCAGCGGAAAAGGGACACAAGAAGCGCGTTGATGAGAGAGAGCGGATCACGGCACCAGAAACCCACCACATGCAACCACTGCAAGCTGCAACCCCCGCTGCACCACACCACTGGAAAGATGTTCCCGGCGCACCGATCCCGGGCAGGCAGGAGTGGCAGAGGGGTGGTGACCTGGTGAGCCCTGGAAAAGGGAGAAAGAGATGAGCCAATAAAGTCAACCCAAACCCCCAGCCCCAACGCTAATAAAGATCGATATTGAGGAGCCTAGCCTTCCCTTTCCTTCCAGGGCTACACCAACTTGAGACTAGCGTCGGGATGTGCGATTTTTGTGGACTCTGTGGTGCGTTGCCGTTAACCAGGTCGTCCTGTGAACCCTCGCTGCAGGAGCGGAAGGTTGATTAATTTACCCAAACGGTAAAAATGCATTGAAAATTTCCCAGACTTCCCCCTCCCGCAAAAGTCTCAGTTTCGGGTGGCGCTGAAAAAAGCGACTGAATCGGGGAGCCGGAACAAACAAAAAAGGGAACGCGGCTGTCAGAGATAGAAAAATCCCAAACGCGAGGACGGCAGATGCACGACATTGCATGTACAATGACGTATTGCCAGTTCTGGACCACCCCCATCAAACTTTCAGACATGCCAGACATCTCAAAAAACCCCGAGTATCACGATAAACCAATGAGAAGATGTCACCTTCTATCATGATGTCTTCCGCCGTAAGAAGAGGCCAAGTATTCTCAGCTCTAGCGCAAGACCAACACCCCACTGTCTGTCTTGAAGAAATCTGGTTCAGGGAAACGCATGCTGCGAAGTTGGTCACGACCATGCAGGAGACGGGACGCGCCAAGAGCGTTGAAAGCAGCCACATCCCTCCCCCCATCTTCCCAATCTCTTGGCTTCATCACAAAAATGAGACGTTCTCCAAACGATGAATATCTGCAACATCAGATCGATCGATTCAGAATTGATGGTCCGCTAATGAATTTCATATCAATATTTCAACTTCCCCAACTGCCCTAATCAACCAAATCTGTTGACCCGCCATGCCTATCAGAATGGTTCATTTCAACTTCCGGAGAATCTCCCAAGTTCAACAAAAACAAAATAAAGAACACCCCTCCTGTCTGTCTTTTCGGAATCATTAAGTCTTGTATAAACCTTCCAAGTCTGTACTGTATCACTGTCAAGTCTTGGCCATCGTTTCAACCACCATTGTCTAGAACGCCTATTAAACTGGATTATAATCGTTTTCTATCAATCTCAACCCAATCTGAGTTGCTCATGTTGAAGGCTTCAAAGCCTCCCAGCCACCCACTTCAACGCCAGTATCATCTCCTAACAGATCAACCGTTGATGTCATGGCCGGTTTCCTTGGCGCCGGTGGAGGCGGAGGGGGTTGCTTCACAGCTTGTGGCTGCGCCGCTGTAGCAGATGGTTTGCGGATCGGTAAGTGCGGTTTCCGCTCGATGCCGCCTGCCTGACCTGCTAGCCCCACAAGTGGTATTCCTCCAGTGGGGGTTGATCGTCCCGAAGAGGCGACGCTCGCACCGGTATTTGCTCGTCGGGGCAATTGTGGTGGCGGTAACTCCTCTTTGACGCTTCCATTATTAGAAGGTGGACCGTTGGAAAAAGACCCGGAAACCGTCGATGTGGACCGACGAGAAGGAAGCCCTGGCAGGGAAGTCTCTAGGCTATCTTTCAAGGCTTTCAGATCCGGTATCGAGCTCGTGTGCTCGTCTGAGTTTTGGGGGGATGCTAGAGCCGCGAGATGAGCAGGCTTTTTAGCAACGGGCGGTGCTGGTTTATGCTTGATGGGTTGTTGCACAGGCTGTTGCGATGACTGTGGTTGCTGTTGTTCCAATGGCCTTAAAGCGAGGGGCAGAACCGGGAGTACGTTGGTCACCGGCACCCGCTTCTGCTGCAATGCAGCAGTTGTATTGTTGACGGTTGATCCGGTACTCATACCAGTTTGTCTGCGAGGTGGAGGGGGCGGAGGAGCCACGTCGGATTGAGCAGACCTCGAATCTTCGCTGACCGGCTTTCTCCCAACTTTGGCAGGTAAAGTAGACGGGTCGAAGGGAGGGGGCAATTTCCGAGGCGTCGTACTCGATGCCGAAGACGAAAGAAGAGCGGAGAGATTAACATGCTCATATGGCGAAGTCGACATGCTCGAAAAAGAAGATAGACGAGAGTCGGATCTTGGGACATTAACCCAGTCCGGCTCATCCGTTGGCGCATACGGGTTAGTTGGACGCTTTGGGTTGAGTATCGTTATACATGCTGGGCTTTCAGGCTTGGGTGGGTTGATGGTTGAGCGTGCCATCTTGCCATTCTCGAGCCACCATTTTTGGCGGTCTGAACTCGATGGTGGAAGCCCGGGTTCGATGGCTTCGTAACCGATCAAGTCCTCCTCGTCCGATTCCTCTGCGGCAAGGTTCGCAGTTTCGCCTCCAACTTCGGCTCTCCGTCGTTCATAGATCTGGCGACTGATCTTTTCACGCAACCTTTCGTTGACAATGTTGACCTTGCATTCAAAGATGGCATACACGGGCCTGTGATCAGAGAAGCGCAGGGGAGCCGAGTTGTAGGCCAGCTGCCGCAGATTTGTCCCCTTGCGCAAAATTCGGTCTGTCCATGCTGGTATGCGTGCTTTCTCCCTATTTTGAGTCATTATTAGCATGTGCTAGCAATTGAAGTTTGTTCATTCCAACGGGGACTTACGAGCTGTCGAACTCATCAGTGCCAACATCATACTTGTACGTTGGCATAAACATGATGCGCGCCTCAGAGTAGTACTGGAAAGCGAGACCGGCCACCATTTGCAGATTTAACTGATCATTCTCAAATAACCTCTCCAAATCCCGCTGCCTCACCAGTTCTTTGGCTGATTCAAGGCCTAGGCCAATGCGGTAGTTGAAGTCACCAAACCATATAACCGATTCTATGTTTCATGTCAGCAAAGTAATTTTCTAGTCTGGGTTGGCAAACTTACCGTGATCCACAATCCCTCTGTTCCTCTGGAAATGAAGACCTTGGTCAATAGTAGCATAGTCTCTGTTTCGCTCATCGTAATTGGCAAAGCCAGCTGCGAGATGGGCTGTGACGAAACAGATTGGCGTATTGGCATAATCCAACCGAATAGCAACAGCCCCCTTGTTGCCAGCTATACCCGACATTCCCGTCTTCTTGACGCTGCCTTCAACGTTTTTGATGTGAGGGAGCACAGAGGCTTTCACAAAAATGCACAGCGCAGCCCCGACAAGCTGTCCGCTCCGGAGTAACACGTACTTTTCGTCGTCCTCTCGGCTGTAGTTGTGGTCCAGGGTTCTCTTAATCGCCTGCTCCCACATCTGCTTTCTCGTTGGATCGCTGTTCATGATCTGTTGCGGGTTGAGCTCCACGATCTCCTGAAAACCAATGGCAATGATTTCTGGTTGTTTGGAACCGAGCTCAGGGGGGCAAAGCCACACTGACAAGTCCTCATCAATGCCGTCCGTTCGCCCGTTCAGATTGAAGGTCCCGACGAAGATGTGTATCGTCTCGTTCATAGAGAATTCGCCACTTCGGCGCTGCAACTCGCCGGCCACATAGTCACTGATAGGATCGTATAGTACGACTGGCGCCTGGCCTACAAGTCTGCCAAGGAGTGTGTCAATCGTGGTTTGCCGCGCTTTATCAGTAAAGTTGTTGTGGTATAGTCGGGTTGCTGATTTCCGGACATCAGCGATGGCTCCTGCAAGGGACATCTTGCCATGGCGAGTAAAAGATGACTTGAGAGCTCCGGTCCCCGCATAGATCTTGGACAGGGAATCGCCATTGTCTGCCCAAAGATTAGAATGTCTAGACCAAAAGTCCGATGATGCCTTTTCTCCTCTATGGCCAAGGAAGGCTTCAACCGCCATCTGGGAAACAATAGTTTGAATAAGATTGGTCCTGTCCAGACAATCCAAACAGTTTGTGCGGAAAACACCCTCTTGCTGAAGCACCACAACATAACGGCGCGGTTTTCCAGCCTTGTTTGAGCCATTGATGTCTCCGGGATCGTCTGATTCTTGGGCAAGGTAATATGCAAAACCATCGGCAGAGCCTTCGATGTACCGACGAATCTCGTTAGCCGCCATATAACCTTGGGGTCCCTTTGTCTCGGCATGGAAATCATACTCTGTGTCCCTCAGCAATGCATGATCCCTCGATTGCACACCTTCGGGTCGACTGAGAGGACAGTTATGAATGCCAATCCGATATAGATTTGTGAGCTCAAATTCGCCAGGTTTGTTGGTCGTCAGGAGATTGATGACGTGCACAGCCCCATATGCCTTCTCCAAATCAGCAAAGTGTTTATCAAAGGCAGGCTGGGTCCCGTCTGCGGATCTAGTGATGGTGATTTTTTGTTGGTTCGGAAGAAGCACAGCAGCCTGTTCCCAAAACACAGGCACAGAACCTCGGACCTGGACGTATGAGAAGACGACGCCTCGCGGACTCCAATATGTTGTCTCTGTCTCGACAAAGTTGGCCACATTGCCGTCGTCGTCAATACCACGCGCATTGAACCGTGTTCCAGCTCTCTTGCAAGAAAGACGGGAGGTGACGGTCAAATACGAGGGTAACCCTGTCCTTCCAGCTCTCAGGGGAGCAGAGGTTTGCGGAATGGCCCAGCTTCTGCAGAACCCTCGAATAGCCGAAGTCAAGATCCTCGACACATCTAGGTCCTCTCTTGCCTGCTGTTGTAAACGAGAACGGAACTCGACAAGCGGACGGATCATGAAGGAATTCCATAAGAATGACTCGTCAAAATTGTCGATATTGAATGTTTCAGCATCTGCCGGTCTGTGTCAGTGTTAGTATTGTGACAGCAAGAGCACCTAAGCCGAAAACAAACCTGTCCTGCATCCGGTTCGTGACATCAAAGTCGGTACTGTAATAAAATGTGCCATTGCCAAGCAGCTTTTGCAACTCCTGACAAGGATGCTCCACGAGTTGGTTTCTTCCTAGGCCCTGACCATACATTGACGTGGCGTCGGAATCGGCATCGTTGTAGGGGTCGAGGGTGACAACATCGTCATAGTCGGCCGAATTTAAACAAAAGAACTGAACCGCCTCTATCCTCTCCACAGTTTCTCCGGGCCGTATCGTTGCAACCCTTGATGCCTGTGTGATGACGCACAAGAATACATCGCGCCCGATTGATATAAGTCCCAATGTCCCGTATATTGGTCTTGGCGTGAGAGGCCGATAGTCGTCCAGCAAATTATTGGATTTGGGCGCGAATTCGACCATACATTTAGATGAGAGGTTGTCAAACGTGTTTGTGCGTGTACGGGCAGATATGGAGCCGAACCCATCAACACCATCGTTTGCTGCTGTGCTATGTCGTAGGATGAGGGCGTGCGTATTAGAGGCTATCGCAATGACTCGGTGGGGGTAGTCGCGGATGAGGATCTGGCTCGACTTTTCGGGAGATGGAGGTTGGCCAGACCACAAGGCCGACGATGAGGTGTTGTATTCCATGTCTCTTTCGATTCGAATTTCGGGCGACCAAGCTCTGGTTTCAACGTGCGCAGGCGGCTTAGCTCCGAGAAGGGACAGCGGGACGATAGAAAATGGCAACTGGTGGGAAGCTCATGGCGTCCCCCGCTCAGAAACAGCAAGTAGCGCCAGCTTGAAAATAAAGGCGCTTCGGGATACTGTCAAAAAAATCGAAGAGGCAATGAATTGCGAAGGGCTGTCAAGTGTTTCTACTCCGAGGCGCTCGACATATTGCGGATGTGGTGTAAGGAAAAGATGAAACCTGACTCTGCTCTGCTACGGCGCTGATGACGGGCAGGCTAGCGCTATTGCCAGTGCTCTGCTGGGTATTTTCAGCTGGGTTCCTCAGCCCTGTTCCAGAGCCGCACTCAAGAAGTGGGGCCAACCAATGGGAATCAGCTGAATTGTGATTGAATCGAGAACTTCAAGTGTGAGGCAGGTCTTTGCTTCAACCATTCTGGCGGCATTCGTCCGAGGACAACAACAGTAGGCGGTTTAAACAGTGAAATAGTACGAAGTAGAGACAGTGGATGTTTCACAGCGACTGCTGGTCTTGGGCCCAGTCCTACCTATTTCATCAAACACAACATGATACGACAGAGCTTCCGCCAAAACCATGGCCATCTAGCCATGACACTACCTACCTAAACAAGCATCTGCCGTTCCATCGCAAACAAGAGAGTTGTGAACAGGCGTCTCTGACCTGGCGCCGCCCGTTTCTTAGTACCTGAGGCCGTGTGGCAGCTGGTTGCTGCTACCAACACCAGGATCTGAGCCTGTCATTCCCCAACTACGGGCAAAACTTAAGGAAAAGGGAAAGAAGAGAGTAATGTCAAATAGACGGGTGGCTTCAGATTTTATCAATGGTGAGATCATACCCTCCTATCGGAGAAGTCATCCTCTTCCTATCATATTTTGATTCTGTAATCATCACTAGCCTGGTGAGAAAAGAGAGGAGGAAAACTGGGACAAGCTCGAAAAACTTTGTTATATGCGCACACTATGATTACCTAATGAGGTCCATGCGCGCCCATTGAAGAGCGGCCCCACTCTGCTGGGACGCGCCAAAAGTGGGCCAATGTGTGCATCTTCTTCTGGGGCGCTGGTTGCTTTTTTGCGCCTGTGTTGCTGCTTCATCTTCCAGCCCCTTCATCTTCCAGCCCCTTCATTCCTGCTTCCAGTTCTGTCTTTTGAACTCGCCCATCCGACGAAGTGTTTTATCATCGCGGTCCAACGTCTCAACAATTTCAGTAATTACGGACGATTGTTCTTTATTCGAACACCACCAGGAGCAGCAAGTGGCACGACTTACTTGGCTTCATGTTCCAATCCTCGCCAGCCTTACCGCACCGTATCACGAAACCATTCGAAGCTATGGGCGACTTCAACAACAACTACGGTGGGACGGATGAGGAGAATGCGGAGCTTGTGCGGCTCAATGCCGATGTCGTAGGCCACCATGAGCTCAGATACATATTGGAGACAATGCATCTAACTTGCATTGCGCACGCAGGAAGCCGATACCGACAACTTTGAGAACTGGGAGAAGTTGATCCGCGCCTGCGAGAGCCTTGACGGCGGTCTCAACCGGAATTCCAGTCCTCAAGCGCTAGCTACACTTCGCGACTCTTACGACCGTTTTCTTCTCAAGTTTCCCCTCCTCTTTGGGTACTGGAAGAAGTACGCCGACCTCGAGTTCAACATCGCTGGACCCGAGTCGGCCGAGATTATTTACGAGAGAGGTTGCGCCAGCATTACTAACTCGGTTGACCTCTGGACCGAATATTGCTCTTTCAAGATGGAAACGACCCACATCCCCCACCTTGTGAGAGAGTAAGTATACTTGGACATTTTCCTTCCCTATCCCAAGACCTTCCTCACACGCAGCAATTCTGTCATGCGATGCCGCTCGCGGCCCGCCTGCCGAACCAAGCAAAAGATACTTCGAGCCCTCAGCCCTCTCGACATGGTGAGAAACACCAAGGCAGCCATCCTTTCCTGCTGAGATCGTTCTCTCACATTATTTGACCAGAATCTGCTGTGCTCAGCAGATGGCTTTCCGTTCGCTGTGGCATTGTACCCGTTTTCTGTTCGCACATACCTCCGAGTTGTAGTCTGGTTGATTTGGATGGAAATGCGCCGCCTACACTTCAAGTCCCCTCCTGTATTTGCCTATCCTTCCCAACCTGTCCCATCCCTTTTCAATTCTGTCCACATTGTGCTGACTCTTGTGCTAGACTTTTTGAGCGGGCGGCTACCCACATTGGCCTAGACTTTTTGTCCCATCCCTTCTGGGACAAGTATCTGGAGTACGAGACGAGGCAGGAGGCGCACGACAAGATTTTTGTGATCCTCGGCCGTGTTATTCACATCCCGATGCACCAGTATGCCCGTTACTTTGAACGCTTCCGGCAGCTCGCGCATACCCGGCCTCTTGAGGAGCTAGTATCTGCTGAAGAGCTGGCCCGGTATCGCGCAGAAGTTGAGGGTGAGGCTATCCAGCTCGGTATACAGAAGACTGAGCTTGAGATTGAGCGGGATATCAGGGGCAAGATCGATGCCTCGTTCTACCTGATTTTCCAGAACACTCAAACTGAGACAACAAAGAGGTGGACGTACGAAGCCGAGATCAAGCGGCCATACTTCCACGTTACAGAGCTTGACCACTCGCAGCTGATCAACTGGCGCAAGTATCTTGACTTCGAAGAGGCTGAGGGCGATTATAACAGGATCGTTGTTTTGTATGAGAGGTGCATGGTTACATGCGCTCTTTATGACGACATGTGGTTTCGGTATGCGCGGTGGATGACAGGGCAGGAGGGCAAAGAGGAAGAGGTTAGAAATATCTACCTTCGCGCCGCTACACTCTTCGTGCCTATCAGCCGGCCTGGTATCCGACTGCAGTTTGCCTATTTTGAGGAAATGGGTGACAGAGTTGATAGAGCGCGTGCCATTCATGAAGCTGTGCTGGATACACTCCCAGACAGCGTCGAGATGATCGTTTCGTGGGCCAATCTGGAACGTCGTCAGGCTGGTTTGGATGCAGCGATAGCGGTCCTGAGGGCTCAGATCGCCTCGCCTACCGTAAGCATCTATACCAAGGCTGCCTGTGTTACGGAGTGGGCCACTCTGCTTTGGAAGGTCAAGGGATCCGTTGATGAAGCTCGTGCTGCCTTTTCCAAAGACGCCGACGCCTATGCCGATAGCCGGCATTTCTGGCAACAATGGCTTGACTTTGAGCTCCAGCAGCCCACCAACAGCGAGATGGAGAGCAAGCACTTGGAGCTTGTTAAGAGGGTGTTTACCCAAATGTGCAACAAGAGCCGTCTCTCCCTCGGCATCAAACAGGATCTTGGTCGTATTTATATGAACTACCTCCAAAATCGCGGGGGCAAGGAGGCCATGAAGGATTTCCTGAGCGTCGATCGACAGTTGTTTGGGTATGTCAATGCGATGCTTGTGGATGAAAACATATTGCTAACCAAGTTCAACAGGCCCCGTTCGGTATCGCTGGCTGCCAAGGCAAAGGACAGCAAGGAGAATGGCGTGGTCCTTGAGTTGGACTCTGCGAGTCGCCTCAAGGCTGAGAGCCGCTTTTACAACTACTACGAACTTCATGCGGATCCAGATGAGAATGCCCAGGGACTGGCGGACTTCAACTAGGGACGATCTGCTGTGGTTTCACTTGTTCGAACTACCTCGATGACCTCGTCGAACCACTCATCGAAGCTTGGGACAGGTTCAGAGGCCCAATCCTGGCCGTTTGGCGGGAGGAGGTAATTCGAATGATCATTTGCATCATATAGTTTTTGAGCGGCGGCTTTTTGGATGACCCAAGTGGCCAAAATGTGCCCTTGGTTGGCGTCCTCGGAATATTATTTCATGATTCATTGCGGAGATTTGGCGGACAGATTTCGGGGTTCGATTGTCTTCACTATGGAAAAGTAGGTATGGTAATTGGGGTTCCGGTTGTCCTGAGTCCAATTCTCTTGGCCACCTTGAAGTGTGGTTTGCCCTTGTGAGGATTTGTGTATTTATATAAATAACTGTATTCTGACCAAGAGCTCAAAACCTTCTTCATTATCAGGCCCTCACATCCTAGTGACCCTTTGAGCAAGTTCCACCCGAAGAAGAAATGGAATTTCTCTCAAGCTTGGCATAACGTACATATCTCGGCAGTTTGAAGAGTCGGTGATAACATCGCCGGAGCATCGCGACATTTTCGACGCTTAATAAGGCCGCCAGTCCCAAGTTGCCACTTACACGGCTGCGAGGCTCGACTTGGCACAGTCGGAGATCCGAGGTGCTGACACATCATTTGCCTCCCACGTTTGAGCGTTGATGGGATACCCACGCCTTTTCGTTAACACGTGCGTTCGCGTCTTGTACGCAGTCGGATCAGCACAGGCGATGACACGTCTGACCTCGACTCGTGACATGTAAGGCAACTCCAGGCAAACAACAATGCCCAGAGATCCAGAGTCAACAATCCGCAGACGAGGCAAAGAAATATCCTCGACACTGAACTATGACTAAACATTACCCTCAGATAACCTTGATGCGGTGAGAAAACCATGACTACTGCAGGACATCCCCATATCTTTTATCATGGACGGAGGGCGGCGGCATCGGGATCCCTTCCCTATCGGCGTCTGGATCGGAGTAAGCCGTTATCTCCTTGGACCCTTGCCTGCCTCACTGTTTTTTGATTGACCCACTGTGGGTTCCAGGGACCACTGGGGAACAGCTGCCAACCACTCACGGCTGGGCTATATAATTTTCGATGTGATTCTACTCTGTCCATTGGTAAGAGCCGAGCCTGCGTCCCGGTTGTCCTCTCCTTTCTGGTTATTTACGCATATCTTTCTCCCATCACGCCTTCGTTTGCCTTTGCCAATTGCCTCTTTCCTTCTTTTCCTATTCTCTCCTTTCGTCTGTCAGCCAGCCAGCGTCGTTTAGAATAGCTCAAGGTAAGCTCCTTCCCAACATTCCTCCTAGCATATCGTTCAAGCCGTTGCCCCGCGACATCCGGCCCAAATCCAACCCCCACCTCAACGTCGTCTAGCAACCGTTACTCCAACACCGCTTGATAGTAATATTTGGTATTGACCGGCGTATTATTTGCGACTCTGACAGATGGCTTCCGCTACTCGCACCTTCGCCCGCGCTCTGCGCACTTCTGCTCGCCCGGCTATCAACGCCGCTCCCCGCGCCGCTTTCCGCCAGAGTGCCCGCTTCTACTCCGCCAAGCCTACCGGTGGCAGCTCTAGCAACGGCCTCCTTTACGGTCTTGCCGGTGCCGGTCTCCTCGGTGGTGGTGCCTACTACCTCTACAGCAATGACAGCAGCGTCGCCCCTAAGCTGTTCGTTCCCAAGTTTGAGGACTACCAGAAGGTATACAATGAGATTGCCAACCGTCTTGAGGAGAAGGAGGACTACGATGACGGCAGCTACGGCCCCGTCCTTGTCCGTCTCGCTTGGCACGCCAGCGGTACCTACGACAAGGAGACCGGCACTGGTGGCAGCAACGGCGCCACTATGCGCTTCTCCCCCGAGAGCGACCACGGTGCCAACGCTGGTCTCAAGGCTGCCCGTGATTTCCTGGAGCCCGTGAAGGGTAAGTACAAGCAACAGAAGAAATATTGCAGAATGTTTGACTAACACCCATTGGCAGCCAAGTTCCCTTGGATCACCTACTCCGATCTCTGGATCCTTGCTGGTGTTTGTGCCATCCAGGAGATGATGGGTCCCACCGTCCCCTACCGTGCCGGTCGCCAGGACCGTGACGTTGCTGCCTGCACGCCCGATGGTCGTCTTCCCGACGCCGCTCAGGCCCAGGACCATCTCCGAAACATCTTCTACCGCATGGGCTTCAACGACCAGGAGATCGTTGCTCTCTGTGGTGCCCACGCTCTCGGCCGCTGCCACAGCGACCGCTCCGGTTATTCCGGCCCCTGGACCTTCTCCCCTACTGTCCTGACCAACGACTATTACAAGCTTCTTCTCGAGGAGAAGTGGCAGTGGAAGAAGTGGAACGGTCCCAAGCAGTACGAGGACAAGAAGACCCAGACCCTGATGATGCTTCCCGCCGACATGGCCATCATCCAGGACAAGAAGTTCAAGGAGTGGGTCAAGGTTTACGCTGCCGACAACGACAAGTTCTTCCAGGACTTTTCTGCTGTCGTCAAGAAGCTCTTTGAGCTTGGTGTTCCCTTCAAGGAGGGCACTGAAACCTGGACCTTCAAGCCCGTCAACGCTTAAATTTCTTTTACAAGTCAAATCACGAAGGGAGGAAAAGGAGAGATGTATGATACCACATGCCCATAATGGGAGGTTTGATGAGATGGAAAGAGTAGGATGCCAGGGGAGAGATGATAGAGAGGGACCAAAACGGAACCGGTACTCACCTGTGATAGACACAGGTCAGCGCGGGAGGCAATTCCGCAGTATTATGTCATTCTAGCGTTGTTTATGTTGTAGCATGTACAAGTAGAGAACTTGTTAACTGTATTTTTTGACGGGCTTTCGATACCAGTTTGGAATGTTGCCGAGTGGAATTGAGTTCAGCGTGAGACATGAAGAAAGGGGATGCATACATCATAGGGGTCCCAACGGCGTAGCTTGACTTCAGACGGTCGACCATTCAGAGTTGGTCACTTACACGCCAACACTTGAATTTGATGCAGCCCATCTTCGGTTAGTTGGTTGTCGTCCCAGATGATTCACAAGAGTGGTTCAATTATGACCGTCACCTGACCCAACTTCCCGCACTGTCCCGCTGCCCCTTGCAGAACCTGGGACAGACTGATGCGCGGCGGACCGATGCTAAACGACGTCTTTCTCCTCACGGAACTGTGGGGTTGGTCGGTAGACGTCAACCAGCCGCTCGGCCCGGGTGCGGAGAGCCGATGCCAGCCATGAGCTTAACCCGACTTGGTATTGGTTGGGGAGGCACTTACACGTCGGCGGTCTACACAGTACTCCAATGAAATGCATTCCACCTAATTTCAGTTATCATTCTTTGAGATGATAGTCTCTGCCAGATCTGATCTGACTGAACTGGTTCAACTGATGGTCTCTTCTCATCGATTCCATCTCATCATCTCATCCCTTTGTTAGTTGTTTTCTCCAATCTCCTCATTTGAAGCAGCAGCCATGCCCATCAAGTCAACTTACCCTCCCATCAACATCCCTGAAAACATCGACCTCTGGGCTCTTCTTTTCAGCCATGATTCCCCTTGCAAGCGAGAATTCCCACCTACAAAAGAAATACTGACCTGTCCCATCACCGGGCAGTCATACACCTGGTCTGCACTGCGAGATGCAGCGTTGGCTTTTGGAAATGGGCTGGTTGAGAAATGGCAATGGGAAAAGGGGGACGTGCTGGCGTTTTATACCCCCAACTCCATCGACGTATGTCTTTCCCCTTCTGTATCACTTCCATGTTTATTAAACACAAAATAGACACCAATCATAACCCTCGGCGCCCTCTACTCCGGTGCCACCATCTCCCCTTCCAATCCGCTCTACCACCCCCGCGAGCTTGCCTTCCAGCTCTCCGACTCCAAAGCCAAAAGCCTGATCACCCACCCCTCCTGTTTGTCCACCGCTGTTGAAGCCGCTATGAAATCCGGTCTCCCACTTAACCGGATCCTTCTCCTGGGACCCGACGAGTCCCATCCCGAGTTTAGTCACTATACCTCCCTATCCACAAACGTCACCGCCACCACCACCACCAACAACAACAACAACAACAACAACAACAACAACAACAACAACAACAACAACAACAACAACAACAAAAAGTCAGTATCCATCTCCCCCAAGTCTGACCTCGCATTCCTGGTGTACTCCTCCGGCACGACCGGCCTCCCCAAAGGAGTGCCGATAACCCACTTCAACACCCTCTCCAACTTGCTGCAGGCCTTCTCCACCGAGGGCCGTCAGTTCCCCTGGGAATCCTCCGTCCAACTCGCCATCCTGCCATTCTTTCACATCTACGGACTCACCTGCTGCGTGTTGCTGTCGATCCTCTCCGGCTGGCAGCTCGTCATCTTGCCCAGGTTTGACATGGTGTCTGTCCTAAACTCAATCCAAAAATACAAGGTAACCTTTATGTACGTCCCCCCTCCGGTAATCCTCGCCTTTTCGCAGCACCCGGATGTGGACAAATATGATTTGTCTTCGTTGAGGGTGCTGCACTCGGGAGCTGCGCCGCTGGGAGGGGAGCTAATAAAGAGAGTGTGGGAGAGGGTGGGGGTGCCAGTGAAGCAGGGGTATGGGTTGAGCGAGACGAACGCGGTGGTCTGCTGTCAGGAGATTGGGGATTGGGAGGGGAAGATGGGGTCGGCGGGGAGGTTGATGCCGAATATGGAGGGGAGGTTGGTGGATGTAGAGACGGGGGAGGAAGTCATGACAGAAGGGAGGGAAGGGGAGCTGTGGTTGAGGGGGCCGAACGTTTTTGCGGGATACTATAACAGGAGGGATCAGGAGGGGGTGTTTGGGGTTGATGAGGAGGGACGCAGGTGGTTCAAGACGGGAGATGTGGTGAGGGTAGATGGGGAGGGGAATTTTTGGGTGGTAGAGAGGGTGAAGGAGCTGATCAAGTATAGTGAGTTAAGCTACGTTGGTTTTGTTATGGGATGATGCTAATGACGAACAAACAGATGGGTACCCAGTCCCGCCAGCAGAACTGGAAGGGATATTGCTCACTCACCCAGACGTCTTGGATGCTTGCGTCATTGGAATCGAAGACAAAGGCCTCGCAACAGAAGTGCCGAGAGCATATGTTGTTCTCCGGGAAGGCATCGCTCGTACTCCCATCAAAAGTCAAGAACTGGTAGACCACGTAACAAAACAGGTCGCCCCTCACAAAAAGCTGCGAGGAGGCGTGCATTTCGTCGACCAAGTCCCCAAATCACCCAGCGGAAAGATCCTAAGACGAATCATGAGAGAGCAGACCAAAAGAAAAGCCCGACAAGAGGGCTCAAAGCTGTGATTTTTTCACAGTGCCTACCTAATGTATACACTTAATTATACAAATCTTTTCCAAAGCCCCTCACATATATACAGTCGTGTGTGTGCTTGTGTGCTTCAGCTAACTCAACCCATCCTCTCCACCTCCTCCAACAACTTTTCCACGCTAAACCTCTCATCCCCCTTGCCAAACCACTCCAGCAACCTCCTCCTCTCCTCCACCCTCTCCATCCCAGCCTGGCCATCGGCCCCATCCCACCCGCCATAGAACCTCTGCAGGCACATCACCAGAAACTGGGCATCCTGCACCTTGACACCCCTGTCCTCCATGACAGTTCCCTGCATCAACACCACGCCCTTGTCCTTTGCCAGGTCTTTGTAGTGAGTGACTGTTGTGTGTGGCTGCGCAAACTCCCCTCTGGTTTTGTACTCGGCTAGTTGTGTGAAGAGCACCGTGGAGGAATTGGTGGCAGGGTCCCAGGTCCATTGGACAAAGTGAATTTCGGCTCCCTGGTCAGGATGCGGTACTGGGAGGACGAAATGGGGGTTAAGGCGGGCGGTGGCCTCGAGCTGGGCGTATGTGCCCGAGGGAATGACGGCGCATAACGAGTTTGGTTTCACGGCGTGGTGTAAACGCCAGATGGCGGTGAGTTCCTTTTCTGGGAGGGCCGACACTTTAGGGAGGTCAAGGATGGAAGATAGAGGTTTTATCCCTGAGGAATCAAACGATTTCTTTTTTTTTGGCTGTGGTGGTTGTTGGGCAGTTGATTGTGACGGTGATGATGGAGCCGAAGATTGTGGTGATGGTGGTGGGGTGGGTGGGACGATAACGTCGGCTTCTTTTCGGAGGTTTTGAATCTTCTCTGCGTAGGCGGCTTTGAGGGATTCGATGTTTTTGTGGCCTTCTTCTTGGGCTTTGCGGGCGAGCTTCTCGCGGTATTTCTCGAGGGTGTTGAGGGGTTGCTGGGTGGTGGCTAGGAAGCGGACGTCGTGGACTTGGGCCCATCGTCGCTGGTGGGAGGCGCGGAGGCTCCGAGGGACACTGGATAGGAGGTACCGGTGCATGGGGGGGCGTAGGGTTGCCATTGTAAGTGGTCGTGGGTTGGTGAAGGCTATTCAACTACGGCCAACGATGAGTGGTGAGAGCTTCAAAAAAATGTTCAATTAACGTCAGGGTTGTTCTTGACGGGTTGAACCCTAACCCTATTTATTTCGCTGGTTGGGTGTTTATGCCAAGAGATGCCTATCTTGTCTTTATCTCCGGTCTCCCACGTTCACCTCTTTCTCGCAATTTACAGAATTTTATTCCATTGTAAATTCACGGTATCATATCAGACTTGTCAATATTCTTGACATGTTGATGTTTACATAATATCGACGCCAAAGTTGGGACAGCACGTCGGAAGCTCTGAAACACATGGCTGGTGGATCTTGACTTCGACACTAGGGTTTCACCAGGTAGCAGCCGACAGGCATCCCTGACCAAGCGACTGCCCCAAAGCTCCGTGTCAACTTCCGTCTGATGTTTCGAGAACCGCCATGTGGAAACAATAGCCGGAGATTTCAACGGTAATGGTAGCCTCTTGCGAGATGATCGCTCAAATGAGTAACAGATCGCCGCCTTGCCCACTATTTATTAACTTGGCTTAGAGCTTGAGAATTGACGGGCTGTGGTGTTCACGCTGAAGAGAGTTATGATCCTTTTGCTGAAGAAAGTCATTATACTTTTGCTGAAGAAACTCATAATACTTCTCCACGGCACCAGCATTGAGATCCCTGCTACCAAGCTCAACCATCATTCAACAAACCGATTTCGAATCATCAGCCCATTCATCATTCAGTGATGCCCTTGAAATGAGCTGGGCATTGTCCCGACACACGGGGTTGGCGTCGAACAAAGGGGTAGGGGCTGAGGCAGATCAGATACGACATTGTTCAAAACAACGCTTGGCTATGACTTCCTGACTGGGCAATGGAGATCTTTGGGCGCTTCATTGTGGGATTCTTGTTGATTCCGGAAACCCGATTATGTCAACATGGGGAACAACCCCATGTTTAGAATCGGCTCGAACATTAATCCTTGCCTTGAAGACACAAGGTTGTTTCCCATCTGAGTGGAATCGTTCGTTACTGGGATGATGAGGCATAATACCCTACACCACTTACAGTGACACGTTGACTCTGAACGAGGGCCGAGTCTTCAAGTCGCTCGATATATAAGGCCAAGTGGTCAACCAGCAAAGATCGGTTTTCCTTTTGTCTTGTCAGCAGCAACAACAACTTTCTCTTCGTCTCTGTTCATCGTTTTATTTCACTTCTTACACAGCTGTGCTGTCTTAACAACAAATTTTACGCATTCATTCCAGTGTATTTACAGCCAGCTACTCCTACCCAACACTCCCTCTACAAAACCATCCATATCAGTCAGAATGTTCTTCAAGGCTACCTTCCTTTTTTCCCTCCTCGCCACCTCTCTGGCGCTCCCCACCGGCATCGAAAACCGCAACGTTGAGAAGAGAGGTGTTCTCCAGGTTCAGAATTACTCTCAGTTCCAAGTCTCCGGCGGTGCCGCTGGCAATGCCCTCGCTGAGGTCAATGCCAAGTTTCCCGTAAGTTTATGACCACTGCCCGGCATCTGTGTCATTCGCTAATTCTCGATTAGATCAACTTGAATAATCCTGGCTCTGTTGACGCTGCAGATCTCGCTATCCTCAAGGCTGCTCGCCAGACGGCTGAAAGTGCCGAGACCAAGGCCGGTGGCTTCAACGAGGCCATCAAGGCGGCGGGCGGTGAGAAGACGACTACCGGCAGGGCTCTTCAGAACGGCAAGATTAAGAACAAGGTCTTGAAGCTGCAGCTCCAGGTCATGATTGCTCAGATTGAGGCTGCTCAGGGCAAGGACACCGCCGCGAAGTTGGCTGATGTTTCCAAGAAGCTGGCCAAGAACGTTGCTACTGATGAGAAGAACGCTGGGCAGCTGAGCACTACTGTTAACTTCCAGGGTACTAGCCAGCCTTAAGGCGTTGAAAGGGATGTAAAAGTTTTATATGGGAGTTGCTCCCGTGGCTGTATATATTATTATTATTATTCCTACACCGTTCTACCCTTCTTTAAAGAGTGCGACGGACCTTCTGTTGCTATTTACATAGGAGAACGGTGCCGTGTAGGCCGGGTGAAAAACATATCGGAAAGTATAAGGAAAGACAAAGTTTTAAAAAGCTTCCAGAGAGTTGCAAGATAAGAGAAAGGCCTTGTGTAAGGCCTTGAAGACTGATCGTCTTCGGCTTTTGTTTTAGCCGGCTCTTCTCCCTATTCCTCCTGTTCTTCCTCGTCTACTCCCTCTTCAGGCTTTTCCAATTCTAGTTTTCTCGCCAGACCGTACTCTAATAAACGACCTGAATTCATAAACCAGCCTAAGACCTTTCTCAGCAGCCGTTGGTTCCGAGATCTACCTTGAAGTATAAGGCTAAGATCCCGGTAGGTGCGGATGATATTTCTTCGCCTGGTTATAGGTCTCGGTGGTGTTGGGCACCATATAACCAGGTGTTCGACCGTCTCCCGTCCTTCTCCGCAGCTGCAATAGGGTGTGTGTACCCCTGGGACTTTTTGTTTGAACAGGAAGTCCCGCAGACCTATTACTCCGGTATGGGCCTGCACTAATAGAGAGCTTTGGGCTTTGGTAAGGCTGCTGTGTTTCTTTAGCACTTGATCGGTGAATAGTAGGTCCGGTGATCCTTCGTTTGCCATCCTTGGTATCCGGCTCTCGGTTTGCTTTTTCCATCGGTTTCCCCACGCTCGATATAGTACTTCCCTCACTTCCTCTATTTCTTTTACTTCCCTTGCTCCCCTTGCTCTCTTTGTTCTCCTTGTCAAGGGCTTCCTTAAAGACAACGGTCTGCCCGGCCCCCCTTCTTGGATTTGGTTTTGGCTGACCCACTGGCCGATAATTACAGCAGCTTTTTCGATAGCAGTAGGTTCTTGTGGATGTAGAGGTTTCCGGCCTGGCCTGCGTCTCTGAAACCGTTTGTATATCCTATTGCAAGCCTCCTGTATCAGCGGTCCCGGTGGCCGTTTTGGTGCATCTGCGCCTCGCCCAGTGTATAAACACGGGTTTTGTAGCCGGTTTTCGAAGTCTGCCAGTCCTTTGTTGAGGTATAGGTCCAGTGGTGGCACCCAGGTCTCAGTTTCGAGGTTTTTAATTGGTGTGGCTTTATATGCTCCTTGTATTATCTTGAGGTTCTTTGATTGGGTGTGGCGGTGGCTGCACCCGTCAAACACTACATATAGTGCATCCAGGTAACAAGATGTCGATCTTGTTATTCTGGCATTCCTTTGGGAAGGTTTTCTCAATGATTAATGCACTGCTAGCAGGCAGCCGTCACACTGGGCTTTTGCCAATCTCTCGCTGGGCCCTGTGGCTGGTCTTCAGTTGTGGTGGGCTGGTGGTAATTGCTAGCTTCGTATGCGATAGCGCTTCGAATACACTTGGTGTAGACCTCCCTGGTTTCGTGGGCTCTCCAGTTGAGTCTCCAGTTAAGCCATATACCAAGGAATCTGGCATGGGGCTTCGGTTTAACCTCTGTACTACCTTGTCCTTCGCCCTGGCCGGTTTGTTGTGCTAGCTGCAATGTTTCCATTCATTGTGTGCGGCCTTTGTTAAAGTGGATTAATTCGCTTTTTGCTGGGTTGAACTCCATGCCATGAGTCCTTGCCCACGTTCAGCAGGTATTCCAGGCTCTTTCCAGTTGTTTGCAGTTGATAGTAGAGTGTTTTCCGAACGCTAGGCAGGTTGGTGTCGTCGGCGAAGCCTACCAAGCTTATTTCTGGTTGTTTTTCCATCAGCTCTTTGTATAAGGAGGCGATATAATATATAAAAAGGACTGGTGAGAGTGGAGAGCCCTGTGGGACTCCCGCTCGAATACTGTTTTCCTGGGCTTGTTGGCCGTCGAAGAAGAGCGTGACTTTTCGATCTGTAAGCCAGGCTCTTACCCAGTATACTATCCACTGAGGAAAGCCTTGATCTCGGAGGGTTGAAAGTAGCCTGATATAGTTGACTCTGTCAAAAGCTCCTGCAATATTCAGTTGTAGCAACGATGCTGCTGCGCGCTGCCTCCATGCTTCCCTGACCCGTGCTGTTACTAGTCTAATAGCCAGCTCAGTAGACCTGTTCTCCCTGTTCCCCATCTGCTCGTCCGGTAATAGTCCATATACCTCCACTTCCTCTGTTATCCTCTTCGTAATTACCGCTTCGGTGACTTTTCCGATAGTTGGGAGCAGTGATATTGGTCTGTATCCCCCTGGAGTCTGATAGTCTGCTGGTTTCTTTCCGGGCTTGGGGAGCACTATCGCCGTAGCTTTTTTAAACCTATCAGGGAACCATCTCAACTCGAAACACCTTTGGGCTAGTATAGCTAGAATCCTGTAGAGTGGTTTGCCGCAGGTCTTCAAAAAGCCAGCTGGTAGGTAATCATTACCCGGGGCTTTCCAAGGTGAGGCTTTTGATAAGGCGAGTTGGATATCCCCTGGAGAGACCACCTGTTTAACCTGGAATTTTGGCTCCCAGGAATCGAACAGTTCGAGGTCTTGAATATCCGATAGGTCGGCCGGTAGGTCTGGAAAAAAGCGTTCGACGAGGGCCGCAGCCTTTTCCGTATGAGTAGTTAATACGCTTGCTGTGTCTTTAAAGACTGGTAGTCGGGGAAGTTCGGTTGGTTTAAAGCTTTTGCAGTGAGCCCACCGTTCCAGCTTCCATAGTATGGTGGTGTCATGAGTAACTTCTTGTAGTGTGTTCTCCAAGCTCTGGTTTTTTCCTCTGATCGCTTTTGAGAGGCTTTTTTTCCTGTGGCTGAGCTGTGTTTTGTTGTAATCTGTGGATGCTCCCTTCAATATTCTTTCGGCTCGCCTTGCCTCCGCAGCCTTTTCCTGGACCTTCCCATTCCACCAAGATGCTTGAAATCCACTATTGACCTTCCTCGAAGAGTACTAGCCTCTAATATTCTTGTAAGTTCGGCTAGTAGCCAGTCGAAGGCTTTGTCCAGGTCTTGGGTGGTTTGAATAGTATATCGTGGGTCTGGGTGTCAATCATCCGTGGCTGTATATACTTTGAAATGCTGCACTTATTTTTCCTTTCTTTTGTCTCTTGCCAAATCTGGTCCAGGTCTGTCTTCGTCTCCTTGCGATCTCAGAAGAGGCTTTTGATATAGAATATGAGGAGCAACTTCAGCCGCTCGCCTGTCAAATATTGTAACGATTTCGTTGACAAACTCTACTCGTCGTGTTGGTATCCGAGAATCCATGTGTGATACACCTGAATATTACCATCATTGAGTTTCTTCGGCAGGAATGCCATCATGTTCCTTGTACGAGCAGGCGCTGCTCTATCCAAGGCGGAAGAACAACTGAGAGATGCTGTGGCACAATTCGAGAAAGACCTCAACCTCGACCAACAAAAAACCCTACTTGCCTACAGGCCCCAGGCACACCAATCCCCACCAGATTTCAGTGACGTTATGCGAACTACGGCGGAGATTTACCGCGAAGTCTCCAAAACGAAATGCTTTCGTGGCCGTTGTCTCGGTTCTCGTTTCACCAATGTGCTACAATCTGTTCAGCAATTTGCAGCACTTGAAGATGTTATCATTGGAGGCTCTCAGAACCTTATTGCCTGTGGGGTATGGTCCCTGGTACGGTCCAGCTTGCTTGTAAGACTTTTTGTATCTTAGTGCTCCTTTTAGAACAGCATGATTTACTATCAACACAGCTAATGGCGAACTTCTCTGCTTGCGTCGAAAAGCTTTCCAAACTATTGATGGACGTCGGCCGTGCTGCCCCCCGTTACCAAGAGATGTCTTTGCTCTACCCGCAATCCCAATCGCTCCGATCGAACATGTGCGAATACTTTACTGTTGTTGTCCGCCTCTGCCACCAAATCGTAATGTTCACGAAACAGTCCATCTTTCAACAGTTGAGATCCTTCTTAAGTGGCCAACAGATGAATAGCTTTCGGCGCGAGCTTGACCAGTCGGCCGTTTCCATTTAGAAAGAGGCCTGTCGCCTCATGAGTCGAAGCATTGACGAGCATGGATCTCGTCTGAAAGTGTTCATAAAGTCGGAAAAGACGCGTTGGCGGGAGAAAGTAAAACTCAAGATCCTCAATTATTATTCAACGTACGACTATCAATCTACTTGGAAGGAGCTACGGAAAGCGGGTAACACAATTCGTCTTCAGCGTAGCACCGAGTATCACAGCTGGAAAACCGCGCAACAATCTTTAACGCTGATATGCCAGGGCAAGCTAGGATCTGGAAAATCCGTTGTGCTGGCCAATATGGTTGCAAATCTTGGCCTATATGTCAGGAGCGCGATGTGTCCTGTGGCCTATTTCTTTTGTCGACACAATGTACATGAAAGCCTGAAAGTGCAGACGATCATTGGATAAATAGTACGGCAGTTCCTCACCCGTGTCACTGACTTTACCGTAATTGAGCGCCTGATACTAGAAGATTACCCGCCCAACCCTGGCTTGGACTTCGACATGCCTTTCAGCAAGTCTAGAAGCATACATAGTCCTCAGCGGTTTGGATGAATGCGATGCAATAGAAGTGATGGTCTACGAGCAGCTACGGACACTCCAGAAGAAATTTACTCCGCATATATGCCTTTCAGCCAGGCTGGAATTGGATACTTCCTTTGCTGATACATACAGCCCAATTCCCAAATTTGCACCGCCTCTCAACCCACGACAACACTGCTGATATCGCCAACTTCATAGATGATGAGTTGGAAAAGCTCATCAAGGCGCATAAACTGAGGTTGACAGATCCTATCCTGGTCCTCGAGATTGCCGATGCCCTATTGAAAGACGCACAGAGTATATTTCTTTGGGCGGCCCTTCAAATAGCAGCTCTGTGTCATGAAACGAACGATTCCAACATCCGCCACACACTCTCTCAAGATTCTTTCAAAAACTTTGCATGAAATATTTCCAAGGATCCTCGATAGGGCAACGGGAAAGGTTGAAGGCTACCAGACGTGCGTTCTCAAGGTCCTGACAGCAACATACCGACCTTTAACAACAGAGGAACTTCGAGAAGCTCTCAATGTAACACCCGGAAACTCAGTGTGGAATTCAGAGCAGCTTATCAGTGACATATACACTGTGCTAGTAAGCTGCGGAAGCCTCTTTCATGGTTGACGAGGAATCGTTGACCGCACGGTCGATGGTCGAGATTGTGACGAATTATCTCTTATAATGTATTCAAATCGCAGCTTTCCACCAAGGTTGCGCCCCAGCTTCTAACAGCAGCATTTCCATCAAAAGTCATCTATTCGATGAATCTGCCGCAGGCTGTTGGCGATCTTGCGGTACGGCTGTTGCGGTCTCGGAAACAACCAAATTTTGATATGGGCAAACTTCTGGTGGAGAATGACAATCTCTCTCTCGAAAAAAAGTTATTATTTCTATGAATACGCAAAAGAGAACTGGATAGAGCATACCAAAAATGATTCTACAGATGACTCCAATATCATTCAGTTGTTAGTTCTGGTTGCGGAATGGGAAGCCATCCTCGATAAGAACATGAACTTATTGGACTGGGCTTTGATGCATAATCACGGTCTAATTCTCAGGGCTTCGATTGGAGAAAAAGACCGGAACAATTTGCTGGAAGCCATCAAGAAGGAGAGCACGGACAAGCTCGCTGAACTTCTACCCAAGTTTCACCTTCTTTGGGATGGCCAAGACTTTCAGTCTAGGCTTTAGGAAGCAATCGATTTGAGAAACAGCAGGGAAATCCGACACTTTATGTTCGACAATGGTATTCAATCTGGGCGTATGGGGCCCCGGCCCTTGGTGTACTTTTACATCTGGCTATCCGCAAATACAACGCGCGTGCGTCGAAAACCAAGACTCCAAAGGAAGAAGTATGCTCTTCGACGCCTGCTCATACGGCAAGGTAAATATTGCTAGACTTCTTGTAAAGGCTAGGGCGGATATTCACCTCACTGAAACTGAGTCGGGAGAAACACCGCTTCCGGGCGTGGCCAAAGGGTAAAAGACAGAACTTGCTGAGTTGCTTCTTCAACGGGGCCAACATCGAAGCCAAAAATCATGATGGAAGCACACCGTTGATGAACGCGGTTAAAAGTGGAAGATTTGAGATGATCTCATTTCTTGTGAAAAAGAGGGCAGAGGTCAGGGTAAAATCCTGGGATAGACTCACAGTTTTAATGTGCTTCATCCGCTCTATTCGGACTCGTGTTGCGACATCATCAACGACAAAGTTGTCCTACCTCGGATACGTTGAAATGCTCCTGGACAAGGGGGCAAGAATGCACAGTATCGCGAGGAACCGACGCACGGCCCTGTCATACGCTGCTGAAAGCGGAGAAAAGCTGATTGTTGAACGTCTTCTTCGAGGAGTGGTCGGAAAGGTTGGTCTTGACAATCAAGACATAACTGGACGCACGCCCCTATCATATGCTGCTTCGGACGGCGGGGTGGACATTGTAAAGCTTCTCCTTGAGGCAGAGGCTAGTCCAAACATAAAGGATCATGAAAACCGTACCCCTCTAGTGTATGCTGCAGTGAATAAGGGGATGGCGGTTATTGAACTCCTACTCCACACTGGGAATGATCCAGAGGTGGCGGAAGACAATGGATCCACTGCCCTGTCTTATGCTTGTTCAGCGGGCGAAGTCGGAATTGTTAAACTTCTCCTTGCTGCCGGGGCCAATCCGAACTCAAAGACTATCCTTCATCGTACCCCCCCTGATGAATGCTTCAATCAGGGGTTAAATGTTGGCTGTTGAACATCTACTCCACGCCGGTGCCGATCCAGCAGGAAGGGATAGTCATGGACGCATTGCCATATGGTATGCTGCTGGGGAAGGTACTTTGTCAATCGTAAAGCTCCTTCATGATGCTGGATCTGATCTCATATCGGTCGATAATGCGATAAACATGGGCGTACAATGCTAATGTGCGCTTCTTGGAGAAACAACGTCGACATTATGGAAGATCTTCCCACTGAGAGAGCTAATGTGAATCAAAAAGACAATGATTTACGGACAGCTCTGTCGCATGTTGCTGAGTGCAGCCACGAAGCAGCAGCTCGGCTTCTTCTTAGCACGGGTGCCTTGGTGTTGTCAAAGGATAACTTCGGGTAAACAGCCGTGATATGGGCTGTGAAATGCAACAAACAGCCTATTGTCGAAGTTTTTATTCATGACAGGTTTCTTCTGGAAGCGGATGATGCAGATGTACGCTCGTCTTTGTCCCATGCTGCTCAAAAAGGAAACTTAGATATCGTACGTGTACTGATTAGTGCTAGAACTAAGTCGATATATCTGGACAATAGCGGTTGGTGGCCGATAAATTGGGCCAAAGCTGGTGGTCATGTAACAGTTTGTGAGTATCTGTTAGACTTGGCCCTACTTTTGTTCACACTTGATGATTGGACTGGTAGGTTCTGTGATATACATCCCTAATCAATACACTCTGTAGTAGTATAACAACTTATATATCTCATTTTAATCACGGCCTCATAAGATCCTGCCGAACTCTCGAATCGTATCTGCGACAGATATGAACCCACGTCCAGAAACCGTGCCGATATCAGAAGATACTCCAGTGCCCACCGGAGTCTCACCGTTATTTTCGAATCTCATTTCCCACAGGCAAAAAGTTACTCACCCACCTCCCGGTCCTCACTCCAATGAATATAACTAATCACTGGCCAGCTCCAAGTAACATGCCTGATTGTCTTGCCCCAGAAATACAACGGAATCCAGCACACCAGCACCGCAGCTGAGATCGCCGCCATCGTCCCATACGCATTGAGATAACCCGCCTGCTGAACCCAAGTGTTCGTATAAAACGACAGCAAGAACCCAAACAAACTCTTGAATCCCATCACAGCCAGGGTGATCTCTCCCGCTACTGGTCGATAGGCGTCAATGACGTACACCAACGCGACATTAGTCCCCTGTACAATAGCAAAGTTCACTGGTTCTCATCGTTAGCAACTTCCAAGAAATGAATGTCAAGAGACTTACGCAGCCCAATCCCAACATTAGGCACCATCCAATGCGCCCCCCTCTCAATCCCCATTCCAAAAACCACCAGCCCCAGCGGCGCGGTAATCATAGCCGGTATCATCGCCGGCAGCCTCATCTCCGGGTCTCTAATCCCGTTGTTCCTCTTGGTGAAATAATCTGCTACTTTGTCACCCCACCATCCTCCCAGCGGGATACCAGCCAAACTACCCACCAACGCTGAAACAAAGCACACCCCAACCTGCCATGACTTGAATTTATACGTTGCTTCATACGCAATCTCCACGTTGGACGTCATAGCCACTAAGAAACCGATAGTAGCGGCTTCAACGAGAGCAGCCCACAAAACGGGGGGCAGGCAGATGAGACCAAGGGGACGGACAGTGAGCTTGAAGAAGGACTCGCGGGTGATGGTGCCGTGGAAGATTTTGAGGGTAGAGAGGTAGGATGCTTTCTTCAGAGCGGTAGCACGGTTACGGGGGGGCGACTCGGGGTCGGAAATGGTGGCGACTGGGTTCTTTTCTGTGGAGGAGCGCTGGTTCGGGGTGCCGGTGGAGGAGTTGTCGTCGCTGTTGTTGGGAGTAGTCTCGCGGATGTAGGCTGTTTCGGGAAATGCGAAGAAGGCAATGAGGAGGACGAGGCCGACGAGGGCGGAGGCGACTTGGAAGATGACGCGCCAGTGGTGATCGATTGTGATGACACTGGAAGGGGGTGGTTAGAGTTTGAAAGGGGGGTTAAGGGGAAGGGAGGGCTTACCCGGAGATGATGAGGCCGATGGCTACACCGACGGCGAGGAAGGAGCTGTACAAGGCCATGACGGTGCCACGCTCGTGGAGGAAGAAGATATCGGCGATGGTGATGGGGGCGATTGTCTCAGCGGCACCGGCACCAAAGCCCATGATGACACGACCGGCAAGGAAGCCGCCGTAGGAGCGCTCAAAGCAAAGCCAGACAGCGGCGGCCTAAGATTCTTGTTAGTCCTGTCCAATCTTCTTTCCTCGCCTTTCTTTGACTTACAAAGTAGATCAGGTAGCTAAAAACATATGTCGGCCGGCGTCCCCATTTGTTGGCAACAGGCACCCAGAAGAAGTTTCCAATGCCTTGCATAAGAGCGCAGGTGGTAAAGAAGTAGGCCACCTTGGCCACAGCCTCGTGGAAGAGCTTGGGGTTTCTTCCTGGATGAGCACCAACGAAGAACTCCATGGTGATGTTCACCATGGCGATCGAAGGGCCGGCCGCGAGGAAATTGCAGATCATCATGGCCAAACAGATGACGGTTGCCATGTAGTACTTGTACCATTGTGGCCTAGAGACTTTAGCTAGGCGTGTTTCAGCGTGATATTTTGAAAGACATACCAGTTCAGGGGATCATTGGGATCCGAAGATGGTGTCGGGATCAAGATGATCTCGTTCGTGTCTTGATCACGAAGACGAACGTTGCCGAGGGTGACGACTCTCTTCTTCTCAGCACGATCACCATGATTGTCAGCCGCCAGAGGGGCAGCAATACGGTCTCCGCCCATGATGCTTTGCTGTTGAGTATTAGCAACCAAAGTTACATGTGTTGATAGGGGACAGAGAGCGGTGAGGTGATATACCTTTTTCAAGGACCAATTCTTAGGTAGATACCGGCGGGGAATAGGGGTTGCCGAGGCGTTTTGGTTAAGATGATGTTTGTGTTTCCCACAGGAGGATCAAACCTCACCTTAATCTGGATCCTTTGTCTAGAGTGGTGTTGAAAAGGAGAGCCCGACACAACAACCTAAAAGTCGACGCGGTCAGGAGCAGCTAGTGTAGCAAAGTCCTTGATATCATATACTCTTTGCCATCCGCGCAGACAAAAGGCCGAGACGGCTTTACCTTACGGGCTCTTGGGTGACTGCTACATACATAAGACCGATACAGTGAGAGTGTGTTGTAATATGCAAAAAGACAGTTACAATCCCTGCATCTTGATTATGGCTTGGCTCGTTCCTTGGCGCAAGGGGGCCTACACACACTTATCGCGGCGCGTTTACCAACCTAGCACACCATTGCCGATGCTGGGATACATGGTACTGTACCTTATGCCATCGGTTGCACTGCATGCTCCATACCACCTTGGCTGGCATTCCCAGCTTGTGTTTTTATATTTCCACCACCAGAACAACAGACCCAACACCCGCCGAGGCCCCGGAGCTCCGAATAGCTTTTGCTGGGCAGCCTTATCTCCTGAAGAGAAAGGCTTTGATGGAGCATTCCATAGCTCCGTAAGGGCCGATGGGAAATGTGGTTGACGGCAAGGCACTATGGGATTGAGGAGAAGACCATGCCCGTTCTACCATCACAGTGAGCATGAATAAAACTAGCCGGCATCTGCACGCACAGACTCGGATCCGAATCTGTTCTCTGACTCTCCCCGCCATGAGCCCAGTCAAAGGATGTGGTGGTACGACGGCGTAGACTTATGGTTTGTACTTTTGTAGCTCCCGTTCCGACTCCCGGGCACGGTATAGAGCCTACGGGCCGCCCTATCATCTGCAAGACGGCTGGGGTTGGCTTGCATGGTCGAGAAGCGAGGGGTGTCTAAAACAGACAAGACCGAGAGTATTGCCTACCCTCCTTCATAGCCCTCCTGGGTGGACGTTGAATGGCCACTGACAAGGATTGGTATTGGTTGGCTGACCACGGCACGGTGACCTTGTGAGGAGCTTTTGTTGTGTTTCTTTCAAGATCTGGGCAAGCGGTCAGGACAAGACTTTGAGGGTATATTGCCTCGCGAGTCCCGCCGGACTTCCCCAACATTGGCATCATGAGCTTATCTTCACGTTACTCTGTTTAGAAGAGCCGTCTGGGTGTGATGTGATGTTCGGAGGAATCTCGAGATGGTTGTCTCTAAACATTGCTCGGGAGTCAACGCCACAAAACAGGTTCACATCCCATAGCGGTTCCAGATAATGATTCGAGCCCCGAACTGGTGGGATCACGGTATAGCTTCTATGCCAGAGCTGCTATAATCGTCAGAGGGATACATTTGGGTGTGTATGCGGCGTCCGGTGTCCCAACCGTAAGAGCAATATATGCTGCAGGTTTGATTGCTTGGGATGCTACGGCCAATATATGGTAAAAAGCCAATTTCTGGTTTGCCGTTAGTCGCTTGGGTGTTTCTAGATATTCGGAACCGAGGACGTCGGAGAGCGGGCGCTATCCGGGCACAGGAGACCAACATGGTTTTCATGATAAGAAGACGTTGAGAATAGGTGGTCCATCATCCCTGCTTTGCCGGATCTTCACGAGGTGATAATGAGATGCACTGAAGAAAGAGTTGTACCAGGATTGCCTGCCGTTTGCTGCGAAACATCAGTGGAAACTCGTTGAAATTCCCCGCTGACAGGCCTGTCTTGGCACGCCAAGCATGGGGCCGCTTAGCAGGGGAACGCGTGGCCTGGCCAGGGTCTGGGGTCTAACTGCTTTGGACAAGAGAGAATCGTAGCCAAGTTGAGCATCAAGTCCAAGTGTCTGGCAAGTCACGATTGTGTTGGCGATATCTGCATCTCAGTTCACGGATGTGAGTAACTGACAGCCGGCTTGTTCCATCACAACTCCGTCCGCCCACGCCAGCACCACCAGTCGGTAGTCTGGGCACCTGGCTTCTGAGTTCGCCAACTGGTGAGCCTCAATGATGCTCGCGCTACCATGACCCAGTGTTACACTCAATTGATGGACTTCTCACCAATTCAATATGTATCCAATCCGCCATCTCATTGATCCGCCCACCAGTAATCCTACTCCTCATGGCCAGCCCCAATCGGTAGTTGGAATTGACTCCAACGCCTCTTTGTTTGCTCCACCCGTCCTCCCACACTCGACATCAGCCGCCGGTCCTTCAACCAGCACGGCCCCGGCCTCGGCTCCGGCTGCATCACCCTCTCCGGCTTCATTGTCACACCCGTCCAGCTCGGCCAATGCCATCACCACTTCCCAACCGCAACAACAGCCACAACTCCCGGCTTCACTATACCAGTGCGCACACTGCTTGCGCCGATATTCCCGGCCCGAACATCTCCAGGTGAACCACGCCGTCTCCAGACCTTATACCGTCTTCACGTTGCTGATGAAGATGACGGGTTAGAGACATATAGCAACCCATACTCTTGGGAAGCGGTTCGTCTGTGATGTATGTCTACAATTTTCAGCAAAGCCCATCTTATTCTCTCTGAAGACAAGACTGATATGCTTGCAGATTTGCTCCAAGGCCTTCGCCAGGGCAGATCTCCTTAAACGTCACCGCACCAACCATCAAGATGACAACAGTAACAAACGAAAACGCCTCAGCTCCGCGGCTCCTGGTGCCGGCCGTGTTGCACATGCTTGTCAGGCATGTGCCAAGGCTAGGGTCAAATGTGAAGAGATGAAACCGTAAGTGCCCCTGATGGTGCAATCACGTCTTCACTCCTGAGCTCAGACTAACTGCTATCAGATGTACACGATGTAAGAACCGTGGCATAATGTGTGAGGTTGCATCCTCAGAGGATGCCGCGATGCACCTGCTCCATCTCTCCGCAAATGCTCATAGTTTTGAATCCCATCCACCCGACACATCTCCCAGCGCTTCATCGCAGTACCCACACCCAACAAGTGCCGTTGAGCCCGAGTTCCAGCAGCCGGATTTCAACCCAGCGTTAAACAGCTTTCCATCATCTTCTCGGTATCAACAGTCCAGTCTTGCTAGCAGCTCTCTTACGCCAGATGACCGGCAGTTCAAAGAAGAATCACAGCTATCAACGCCTGAAACACTAATGGACCAGAACAACCCAGACAATCTCAACCGCACTCAGACCACCTACCAGAACCAGGACCTGACTACGATGGAGAAAGAGTTGGAAAAACTACCATTCTCAGACTTTCTACGTGATGTTCTGTACGACCAATCATATGGTAACTCGGCCAGAATGGCTGAGGCACAAGGATTGGCTGTTCTCGACTTTTGCGATGATGTCAACTTGGATTTTCGAGAATTTGACTTTGGTCTTCTTGATAATTGGAGTACCGATGCCACCCAAAATGTACCTGACTCGTCTATTCAAGTGGAAAATTCGGCCGAAGTGGCAGCCATGCGATCAACGCTCGTCAAGATATGGACCGAGTCTCCCTGGCGCTGGGTTCCAAAGAGGACCGATACGGGTTATAATGAGCAATCCAACCTTCCATTACTCTCCAGAGATGCACATGGATCCAAAGTCCTCAAGCCTGATCGAGTGGTAAAGGACACCTTGCACAGTTCCAACAGAGACAAAATTCTAGCCATCGTTCTGAGTACATGCCGGGAGAACAGCATGGTGAACCGCGTGGCTGGGTCCTTCCCCTCGGCTGAGATGATGGACACCTGGATTCATGTCTTTCTGGCGGCACACATGTGCCAAGTCTCATCATGGATCCATTACGGCTCTTTTTCGATGAACCAGCAATCCCCAGAATGGCTCGCCATCGCCACCGCTGCTGGTGCCGTTCTCGCCCCTGTTACCACCTTGCGGAGGTTCGGCTTCGCCCTACAAGAAGCCGTCCGTGTCTCCATCCCTGGCAGATTCGAAGAAAACAACACCAACATCGGCCTCATCGGCCCAGTCCAAGCCCTGATGCTGGTGCAAGACGTTGGTCTTTGGAGCGGCAACAGACGCAAAATGGAAATCGCCGAGTGCCACCTGTCAGTCCCCATCGCCATGATGCGCTACAGAGGAAAGTTCACCAAAACCGCATACCCAGATGTCATCATCCACCCCTCTGACGAAGGTAAAACCCTCGAAGAAAAGTGGAAAAAATGGTACCAGCTCGAATCATGGAAACGCCTCGTCTTCCACGCCTATCTCCGAGATGCTCAGGTGTCAATGACGCAATTCAACAACCCCTCCATGTCCTACGCCGAATTAACCCTTCCACTCCCTTGCTCAAGAGAACTCTGGTTCGCCCGGACAGCAGAGGAGTTCAAAATCCGCTACTTAGAATCCCGAGCCGGAGGCGAGGGGGCCAATAAACGCCCTCCTCCCCTAGGCGATCTATTCAGGGACATCAAACTCCTAGCCACCAAACACCACCTCCTAGACGTGCAATACGCCATATCCATCTACCTCCACGGCTTTTGGGCTCTGATATGGGAGTACCGCCAGCTCAAATCCGTCCTCCTATCTTCCTCCCGTTCTTCTGTTTCCGACACCACCAACCCCGAGGTCCTCCTCTCCCAACGCCACAGCGAACTCCGCCGTCAGCTATCCCTCTTCCAGACTGTCACTGGAGGCTGGCATGAGATGTTGTCTGCTCAAGAATCCATGGTGTTGCACCTCTTGCAAATGAACCTCCACGTCTCCCTCATCGACCTACAGTTGTTAACCGGCAAAGAAGGCGAGGACCAAGCGAGGAGGGTCTATCCCCATTTACAGAAGTGGTGCCTCGAATCTGGCGACAGCCGCCAGGCGCTCTACCACGCTGGACAGATCTTCAGGTGGGGGCGGGTGTTCCCCAAGGGGCATTTGAAGGATTTCTGGGCAATTGCTGTGCACCATGCCGCGCTTTGTTTGTGGACATATGGGATTGTGATTCGCGCTTCGAGACGGAGGACAACAACTGGCAAGAGAGGGATGATGGGAGGGCCAGCAGCGCCACTGTTGGTGATAGATGGGGAGGGAAATGAAGGGGTAGGGTTGGAGGAGTGGTTGTGCTACGGCGGGGATAGCAGGGCTGTGGTTGTAGAGGGGATGGGCAAGGGGCTGGTTTTGGTGGAGGATCCGAGGGGGCTGATGGAGGTTGCAAAGGAGATTCTGCAGGCGAATTTTGCTGAGGGCGGAGGAGGTGAGAATGGGAGGATTAAAGAGGGGGGGCTGCCGCCGGTGAGTGAGAATATTGTTGTTGTGCTGAAGCAACTGGGAAATGCGGCTTGGGCGGTGGGGTTTGGGTAGGTAGTTTGTCTTGATGGTAGGTTACGGTCGAAGAAGGAGTAGGCGGTGGAGAGCACTTACATTTAGTAATCAGGACTAACTCATGATCTCTGTTTTGGTATTTCTTTTTACATTTTGAAAGAGGAAGGTGGGGGGTTGATATTGAATAAGTTTGATACCGCTTTTTCTTTTAGCATAGGAAGGAGAGCATGTCACGTCGATGGCTCTCTGATAGGGATTTAAGCAAGCGATGAGAAGATCTGATACAAGTTATTATAATTTATTATCTGGCCCCAGTTGGGTGTATACATATATATCCTGTACAATCATCCGCTGTGATGGAGAAACATTATGTATCATATTATCGCCCCCCGCAATCCCCCTCTCTTCTCCTTAGAAAGTGCTCCAACGCCGTGTTGTCGTTCCTAAGCCCTCTCAACCTCATTCGCATCTCCTTTTGCAAGACCTGGCCCAGAAGCTGCTGGAGAAGTGACTCTAACTCGGCTGTCTTGAAGCGGCGGTGGTGATTCCTGCTACGCAGGACCCGTAGCCTGTCTTTGTTGTCGCGGTTGGCGTTTACGCGGTCAAGAAACAACGGTATCTCCCCGCCTTGACGACCTGGATCATCAATTCCAATCCTCACCGTTTGCTTGGGAGTGTCCTCCATGGTATTTCTTCGGCGGTCGGGAACAAAAGGTGTGTGCTCATTATCGGTGTTATCTTCCGCTGTGCTCTTTCGATGGTCGGGGATGAAAGAAACGTCATCGTCGTAATCATCATCCTCGTCACGCCACACGCTGGAATCGGCGATCTCAGCCATGATGCTACCTCTTCGACAAGAGAGGCCATCCTCAATCGCGCCGGCGTCTCGGCGGTCAGGCACAAACGGAACATCCTCTTTGTCTGTGTCGTCTCGGTTGACAACGCCCGTTCGCTGATCAGGAACAAACGGCACATCATCCTCGGCCGTCTCGTCCTCCTCCTCCGCAATTCTCCCCCTTAACACTTGCGCGCGCTCCTCCCACCACTCCTTCCACCCCTCCTCACCAATATTATTCTGCACCTGAGAGCCTTCTCGTCTCTTGGAATTATGCACCGGAATGATCCGCTCCCATTGAAATAACAGTTCCTTCAGCCTGTCAATCTTCTCCGCTACCAGCTCCGGGGATAATAGCGAGCCATCATCACCACCTGGTATATTTGGTGTGGAGGTAGTAGACTGCCCAACAGGCGGGGATATCCCGTCGCAGCCGTTTTTGAGAGTGAAGAAGTCGTCGAGGTCTCGGAGGAGGGCGCAGGATCTGTTGTGGGAAAAGTATAGGTTGAGTTCGACGGGGGCGGTTCTGATGTTGGACGGGCTCAGCAGACCGGGCGAAGGAATAGAGATGGAAAAAGCCAGGGGGAGGGATAGGAGTGAGTTGTATGTTTGGTGGTGGAGGTGTGTGTGAAGTTGTGGTTTTGATTTCGGGTTTTCGAGGACTGCAGGCCGTGACGATGGTAGTGGTGATGATAGAGAAAGAGTCAATGTTGGCGATAAGGGAGAGGGCGATAGGGGAGGATAGATTATCATGTTTGGTTTATTGATCTACTGAAGTCGCTGCTGCTATTGAGAGAATAATGGCGGTAGAAAATAGCTAGGTAGCCAACTCAGCCTTATAAGGACACTGAGGGTTCAAGAGCCTTACGGGGAAACACACACAGCCCGTCATCAAGTACCGGCAAACGAGCGGACGATCTCAAACAGATCAGGCAAACAAAGCTCGCAGAAAGCATCCACAATGGAGAATAAGATAAACACTGTTGATCGCTATTTGTTGAGCCACTCGAAAAAAGTGGTTCGTGACTTGAGCTTACAGACAGACGTCGTAAGGCTGATCTGGAATGGACCCAATCTGTAGATGACCGTTAAAAGCGAATGTCTTCTCACCTGAAACACATGACGAACGGCGAACTGGCTCTTGGCGGCATGCTGTCAGCCCAACTAACTGGGAAACACTACGGCAGATGCATTGTTGGCTATCATTGCCACTTGGAGCGGTATTATACAGCGATGTATCAAAGCCGTTCCCGACGGTTGGTGGATGGCCTCTTTTCAGCGCAGGTGATGGAGTCACTTGTGCTGCTGTGAGAGGCTGACGCTGTCTGGGGCAGGCTGGGGTCAGGAGTTGCTGTTTCAGATGCTGGGTTACACAACTTGTCGAGGAGGCTTTAGATGTTTGCGAGGTGCGCATAAAGTACTCGTGAGGTTTAAATCAATCGATGATGACATCTGTAGGATATGGGATATCGGGGATAGACTTATCGAGTTCTGTTGATGGAAGCCCGAATTCTTGGCTAAAGGCCCAGACTGGTCGTCAATTACATCTTCTTGGCAAATTCCAGTTCCACCAGGGGTGCTGAGCTGTCCTAACCCTCTTTGGTAACGTGCTATCTCCGAAACGTTAATCCCTGCTTTCAATATGGGGCAAGTGCTCATTCTGAAACGAAACGGGCTGCGGGGCATCAACAGCATGGAATTGGATGACAGGCAGCATTAAGTTTCCCCTTCTCTGACAAACTGTATCTGCCCGTCCAAATCGATGCATCATGAGAAAACAAAAGGCGAATGGATGAGCTCTACAGAATCCTGTCAGTATCCATGTACATCTAAGAGAGTATTTTTCAATGGAGACACATCTGAGACGTAGACTCGAAAATGCGGGGTTATCTCATGCAGCTTTACTACACACCACATTCCTTTGCCGTGTTCAACAAGGAGCAAGTAAACAAAACACTGCGGCACGCATGAATAACAATAATCCATTGATAACTCGGTGCCCCCTGGCAATCTCGTAAAACCAGACTCGCCCGGTAACGCGTCAATGTGGGGAGGAGGCACCAAAGTTTATGTGAATACGGACGGGAGTTATATGGCTAACTTTTAAAGAGGTTTAAGCTTGTGGTATGCTTTGCTGGCCACGCTGTGCCTGCCAAGTAAGCCCTCAAAGTGCCCGGTCCCTGTGTGTGCATTCACCCTGCACTTTCCTGCATCCTGGCCTTCCACGTTCGGGACCCGCTCCCTTTATTTTCGACTCTTTCGATCTCCGTTGGCTTCGTTTCCTCCAAACAACCTCTCTTCATCCATCTTTTTGCCCATCTGACGCGTCCCAATCAACCAATATGGCGTTGCAGGCTGCATACAAGCAGTTTTTGACTGCACCGAACCCGTCAGCGCTCGCGCAAGACGCGTCTCTGCACTACATCACCTCGACCATGAGCTTCAACGGCCCGGACAACATCATCAAGCACTTCTCGACCTTCCGCAACCAGAGCAAGAAGAAAAAGGAGGACGTACTTTTCGGAATCGAGGGCCAGAACGCCGTGGTATTGGAGACCGAGCTTGCCTTGGAATTTATATCAAGCGGTGGCCCGTACCTGCCTGGCTTGGATGACAATTTTCTTGCCGACCGGACCGTGTCTTTCGCCATTACTCACATCGTGCTGTTCGATGCCAATGACAAGATCCTCCAAATCCGTCAGACCTGGGACCAAGGGTCTCTGCTCAAGCAACTCGATGTTATTGGCAAATCGGGTCGCAATTGGCCCATTCGCGATGGCAAGGACCAGATCACGTTGATTGCGAAGTGCGTCAGGGGAGGTAGAACTCCTGGGTCTGCAAATACCGACCTTCCCACGCATAACCGCAACAAGTCGACCAACCCTCTCCGTGATCCTCACGCATCCTTGGCTCTATTCGCCCCACGCGAGGAGCAGGAAGAGGTCACCGTGGTTTCCCCCTACGGCGGCCGGAGGCCTACCCAGCGTTCGTTTACCGAAATTCTGGGCGACGAGCCTGAGGAGCCCGCCTCCCCCAGCAACGGCCGCGAGCGTTCCGTCTCCCCACACAAGGCCAAGACTGGGTCCAACAAGAACTTCCAGCCCGTCCGCCTCTTTGACCGCGATGATGATGCTGCCTCCACCGACACGCTTGAGAATGGCAAGTCGCCCGGACGTGTCGTCCGGCCGCACCCAAAGAAGTACCAGCATTTCGACTTTGATGACGGCACCCAGTCTCCAGAAGCCCCGAAGCCCGCTCCAGCTCCTGCAAAGAAGTCGAAGCATGGCGCTAACTGGGGATTCGAGGACTTTGTGACACCACAAAAGCCTACATCGTCCCGCACTTTGCACAAGGCCCGGGAGGTTCGCCATTGGGGCACCGAAGATGACATTGCCGAAGAGCAACCCGTTCAGAAGGCGCAGCAGGTCAAGGGGCGCATTGCTGCCGAGGCCCACTTTGATTTTGTCGACGACGGTGAGACGCCAGCCGGTGGTCGGTTCCGGGGCCCGCCTCGCGGCAGGGGCCAGAATGAGGGGCAACATCTCTACGACATGAACTTGTACAAGGAGGACGGCAGCGCGCCGACACCAGGCCCGGCCCCTCTGGGTAACATCACTAATCAAGCTGGTCGCCACAAGTCATTCGATCCTCACTTCGAGATGACGGACGAGTCCCCTCGGAATGGCAACGGCATTAAAGACAAGGCCGAGAAGCTCGGCGACGACAGGAAAAAGGCGGTGCGCATGATGGAGAGCAACTGGGAGACTTTTGATGTTTCGCCTGCTGCCCAGAAGGAGAACAGTAACCCCAACGACAAATCGAGGGGGATTGTCACAGCTGGTGATGGCATGGGCAACAAGAAGGGCGGTTGGGGGTTGAGCGAGAAGACTGAGCGCGGCATTGTCACTGCAGGCGACGGTATGGGCGGCAAGAAAGGTTCTGGACGTGGGTGGGCGTTGGGTGACGAGAGCGACGAGGACGAGCCAACCCAGCCCCAGAAAAAGGGTGGTCGTGGGCCTCCTGCCAAGGCGGAGAGCTTTTGGGATTTTTAAATCTGGCTAAGGCGAGTCCCTGTTTTACGATCATGATCAGTTCATTTTCAACAACCGAAGGAATAGCCTGTACATGTACAGTGTGTGTCACGGTTAGTATTGGGAGATCCATTTATGCAGGGTATTCTCTGGCTTCTTTTTGTCGTTGGAAGCTCATGGATGTTTCCTAGGCGGTTTTACCAAATTGACGGAGTATCAAGGGCTACGGAGAGAAGGGTTACCAAAACGGAGCTCTGAGGGTTTATGCTATGATTGGTTGTTGTTATGGTTGACCTGTATTTACGGAGGTCAGGAAGAAGAAACAGGGATTTGCTCGTTAGTCTAGTGTAAATTGAAATTCAGCTACCTAAAAACACCAGTTCATCTCTGATTGATGTACCTGCTGTGCTGTCCAAATGCCGACCGTGTGATGCCTGTCTATTCATTGAAACCAGTATGTGAACTGTGTACCATGAATAATGACATGCAGAAAGGCTTCTGAGACTGAAACTGGTTGAATTGACTGACTTTTACATATATATATTAAATAGAACTCTCCGTCCCGGAAGAATCACTGACAGCCCTGTTGTGTATGTATATGCTATGCTTTTACATGCCCGAAGTATCATCCCCTCATGGTGTCTCGTATCATTCATAAAAGTCGTAACCTTCTTCCCCCCCCCCCACTTCAGAATATCATCTCCCATCATATCTAATCCCTGACACGTTTATTTTTTGGTAAAAAAAGAAATAAAAAGAAATTCAACACAAAAGCCGATAAACCCTCTTCCATCTCGGCATCCTCCTCATTTCCCTCTCCCTCTCCCGCTCCAGCTCCTGCTTCCCCACCGCAAAAACAGGCAGGCTCCTCCCCCTATCGTTGAAATACACCACCCCGGCCCTCCTCCTCCCCGTGTCCAGGTCAATCTCCTCCAGCTTGACAATTTTAGTTCTATACCAAACTTTATACCCCGCCCAAAAAACGATGATAACTGGCACGCAAGAGCACTGCAAGAAGAAATTGTGCACCACATCCCCTGTGTTGTTGATCGTCACCCCGATCCCGTTCCCCGTCGGGGAGGTCGGGACCTCCCTATGACCCCCCTCGGGCGCGGTAGTCCAGTCATCCACCGCGTCCGGGTCGGGCAACGTGGGTGGTATTGGCCAGGCCGCCGTCCAGAAGTGCGCTATTAGCACCAGCACATTAAAACCGAACCCGATCCAGGACCCAGCCACTCCCGCCTGGGAGAGGTAGGACAATTCCGAGAGAGAGCGTCCTTGGATCCGCCACGCGTTTCGAAACCGGATGTGCGCCAGGCAGATGGACGCCCAGGTGAAGATGGACGACAACCCCGTGACGGCCAGCAGCCAGTTGAGAACTTCTGTTGGCTGGGCCAAGTCGGCCAGGTACCCTAGCAACCCGAACGCGGAGGCGACGAGGATGGAGATGAGAGGTCGCCCGCGGCGGTCGACGTACCCCAGTATCTTGGGAGCCTGCCCTTGGTCCGCCAGCGCGGCCAGCGTGCGGGAGGAGCCGAACACGGCCGAGTTGCCGACCGACACCACGGCGACGAGGATGACGGCGTTCATGATGCCGGGGAGGATGGCGATCCCCGCTGACTCGATCGCGATGACAAACGGGGAGGAGGAGGCGTCGGCGAAGGATTCCGCCCCGAGCAGGTCCGGGTGGTTGTAGGGGACTAGTAACCCCACGAGGGTGAGGGAGATGAGGTAGAAGAGGGTGATCCGCCAGAAGACTTGTTTAATTGCCGTTGGGAGGGACTTCCTCGGGTTGACCGCCTCTGCCGCCGCGAGACCGACTAGTTCGATCCCCGTAAAGGCGAACGCGGCGGTTACAAAAATGGTGCAGAACCCTTTGAACCCGTTGTTGAACGCGCCTGGGTCGTACCAGTATTTCCCGCCTATGTAACCCTCGTCGGGGAAGCCACCAATGTTGATCACGATTCCGAGCAGGATGAACCCGATGACGGCGATGACCTTTAGCACTGAAAAAATAAACTCTGCCTCGCCGTAACCTTTGACCCCAAAGAGGTTGATGACAAGGATGGCGACGAGGAAGATGGTGACAAAGACCGAACGGTGGGCGTCTTTTTTCCAGTAGTTGACCGTCATGCTGGCGGCAATGATTTCCAGGGGCAAACAGACGAGCCATTGCAGGGCGTAATTCCACCCCATGGAAAATCCTAGGGCTGGGTCGAGGAACCGGGTCGAGTACGCCGAGAAGCTGCCGGCGACGGGGAAAGCGACGGCAAGCTCGCCGAGGGCTTGCATGGTGCAGTAGAGCATGCCACCGATGAAGGCGTATGCCAACAACATAGAAGCCGGGCCGCCAGCGGTGAGTGTTGAGCCGGAGGCGACGAAGAGGCCGGTGCCTGTTTTTTGGTTTTTGCGTTCATGTTAGCGGCCAAGAACTTGGAAAGGGGCCCCCTTTTCTGCGGGGAACTTTTGTAAAGTATTAAGACAAAACATGGGTAGGGAGAAGAAAAACATACCGATTGACCCCCCTATGGCAATCATCTGAAGATGCCTCCCCTTCAGCTCCCTCGAGAGCATGGTATTCGCCGTGTTGACGTTCGCAGCATGTAAATCGAAAAAATGCCCGCCATGGTGATCCTTTTCTCCTCCACTGCCGCCTCCTGCACTCGAGCTGACATTGGACCGTGAAACACCAACCACCGTGGATGACCTGTTGCTGCTCCCAACACTGTGAACCACCGTCGCCGGGGTTATCCTCCTACCGGGGTCTCTCCGAAAGGAACTAACCCAATTTTGAACGTAGTGCGAAGGTGGGTGGGAGTGTGCGCTGGTGCTGTTGCTGTCATCGTCTTCGGGGTAACTGGAGAGAAATTCCCGGCCCATGCCGCTCCGCAGGCTGCCCATGTTGATAGAGGTGATTTCCTTTGAGTCGTGAGGTTTTGTCATTTTGGTACAGAGTGTTTAGAAACGAAGCAAGAAAACAGAACAAAAAGAAAATTTAAAATTTAAAGCTGGCCGCCAGGGCGAGACATCCTGCGTTGGGAAGAGAAAAGTATGTAGTGGCGTATGGCTTGCACAGCGAGGCCCCCGAGGGGTGGTAGGTAGGTCAGCTAGGTGAGCTGTCCGACAAAGTTGTATCCGTGGTTCGATCCTAGGGAGAGATAACGTGTTGATGAATTCGAACAGGTGAGTATGCTGTAAGCTATCAAAGCTCCGGTGGCTAGATGTAGTTGTAGAATATTCTCCGTGATGGAGCACTCGTCTCCAACCCAGGGAGATATCTCGGAAAATGGTAGATACGGGAAAAAATGAGAAGAACTGAGAAGTTTTTGGATTTTAATCTGTTACACAATCTAATGCACCGAACCTTTTGCCCTGATTGGCAACGAGGACAAGTCCTCGTCAGGTGTGCAATGTTTGACATGAAAGAAGCTCCGGATTTGCTGGAGTTATAGACTGGGGGAGGATTTTCAGCAGGGTTGATACTAGCTACCTGCTGCAGCCGCCGCTTTGGGGCCCGCTGTGGATTCTATGGGGAATTCTCCACTGACCGCGCGCAAGATTCCAGTTTTCATCGGACTTCAGGTAGATTCTATCGCCATCTCGTTATGCCATACCGTCCGTGCTACCTCGTGCTGCTGTCCGTGCTGCCTCGTGCTGCTTCCCCTTCCTATGACATAGCTGTCCCCGCATGGAATCTTCCGAGCGCACTAGGACTTGTGTCAAGCGAGGAATGGAGAAACGGGAGAAACAAGCCGCCTCAACTTTATACAGCATGACATGCCACGTATCTGTATAGGTTAGTAAATATATACAAGACCATCACCTCCAATACACTTCCCGCTCTCATGATCCAAGGAAAAATAATGTCAGCACTCGATATCAGGGATGAGAACTCTGAAACCACCTTTTTGGACGCTATATATACAAGAGCTATCCAGCTATCTTTCCCTCCACATCCCTAGGTTTCCTCTTCCACCCAGTGGAAAACAGCGGCCCCATATCGAACCTCGGGAAGGGATGCGCCTCCGTATTGAACACGACCTTGTCGAGCGGTAGCAGATCATTCGGTGAAAAAAGCAAGTAGAAGTACTTGAGCGTCTCCGCCAGCCAGAAGCTCTCCATATTATCCCTCGTCCTAGGAGGAATGATATTCGCGTTCGACAAGCTCGTAAACCCGCCGCCGTCTTCCACAGCCGTATAGTTCATGAAGCTTTTGAACATCTCCCAACCCCAGTCGCGGTACTTCTCTTCGCCCGTAATTCGCCACATGTAGAACAGACTCTCGACTGTCTCTGGGCGCTGAAGGTTATGACTGTCTTGCGGCTTCACGTCAAAGTCCTTGCGCCATTCAGCCTCCGGGTCAGGGTCGAACTCGGCAGGTGCCTTGTGGGGAGCCGATGCCCCAAGTGGCTCCTTGGGGATGTTGAAGTAGGTGATCTCAGCGGCAAGGCCGGTCGCCATGTACTTGTACATGCCCCAGCACGTGTGCATAAGCTCACGTGCGAGCTGCATGTCGGCCTCGTTCTTGTCGGTCCATGTGGGCTGCCCCCTGGCCTCCTTCTCAGTCAGCCCACCCGTAGCAGCCAGGGCGATTGTGCCGGGCATGAAGCAAACAAGATGGTCCATTTTGGGCGAAAATTCCTTCTTCAGACCGCTTGGGCGCTCGCCGATAATGGTAAACTGGGATGGCTCCGTATAAGTGATCAGGTGCTTCCGGACACCCTGGAGTGCCTCGTCCCACATCTCCTGATAGACCGGCTCCTTCTTGTTGGTTTGCAAATACTGCTTTATGAGATACTCGTAATACGAATCACCACGGCTCCCAAGCCTGATGTTCTCACCGTGGAACTTGCCCGTTGTCGCAAAGATAAAAATGGGTACCAACCCATCCTCCGCGCCATTGTCGTCTACCAGCTGTATGACCTTCTCCGCCTTGTCCCAAAAGTCCTTCTCGCCCGTCAGTTTCGCAAGGTACTTGAACTCGAGCTGCAGCGTTGTCGTCTCGGCGGTGGATGAAGCGCCCATATCGGCATGTGAAATAATTCCCTTAAACTCTTTCAAGTTGACACTGGCGTATGGAATCCCAGAAGGCGAGTCAAACGCAGCCATCAGTCGATCAGCGAGATCCTTTGCCTTTTCCAGGTACAAATCCTCCCCCGGCTTCCCCGGGTCGTCATCCGCAATAGGCGCCAACTGCGGAAACGTCGTTGACAGATAATGTGCCGAAAGCAATCCTCCCAACATACGAATGGTCGTCTCAAACGTATTCACATACTCATCCTGCTCCCACGTCAAATCCTTCGCCAGCCATTCCCTCGCATGCGACAGCCGGTCGGTCAAGTTCATCAACATGAGGGTATCCAGCGAATCAATAATAATCCACCCCAACCCCTTCGGCACCATTTGCTTCCCCGACTTGGACTCTGGGTGGAACTCATCCATACCCCAAGCATACCTCTCATACGCATCCCAGCTCAGCTTCATAGCCTCCACCACCCTCTCCCTCCTCTTCAACCAATTCGCTCTACCCCTCGCCATATCCTGCCTCCACCACCCCCATCCTGTGTCCAGCCTCCCCGCCGCTCCCTCTTGCTCCCCAGAAAATATCCCTGTCCACCAAACCAACCCCGCCACAGCCAGCAATAACAACCCCAATGTCCTCTTTCTTCTCGGTCTGAACCCCCCGCCTCCGCCGCAACCGCCCCGGCCTGGGGGGTATATATACGGCTTGTCTTTATACATCGGCAGTGCAGCACGGTTGCCTCCTGAGATGATATCCTGCACCCCGCTCAAAATGTTCCCTGGCTTGCTGTTCTTGTTTGTGGCAGCAGCCCAGAGGCGGTCTTCGTACTGGCGTTGTGGGTTGCTAAAGGACGGGACATTTTTGGGGATGGAGAAGGAAGACATGTCCTCTTGGTCGTCTCCTAGGTCTTCTTCGGTGGTTCGCGTATCGCTGTCGTTGTCGTCTGTGTTTGTCGTCGTAACAGGCAAAAGGGAGGCGCCAGCTTCCAGCAGCACCTCACTCGCCTTTTCGCGGAGCAGCTCGGCGGCAGCTGCGGTCTCTGCAGCTGCGGTCGCGGCAGCGGTTCGGATGACGCTTTGTAATGTAGTGGTAGTATTACCGCTGCTATCGTGGGTGGTGTTTCTTTTGGGTCTCCAGCTGGCAATGGGATCTCGATTCAGACCGCGGATATTGAATGGGTCTCGAACGTTCATAGGCAAATCAACTGACTTCCCCTCGTGTAATAAGCGTGGCGGTTGGGTGGTGGTTGCTATAAATGGGTGCCGTTGGTTTTGGATGTGCTTAGGCTTCTAGGGGAAGGAAAGAAGAGACAAAATGCATGTACATAGGGGGAGCAATATGTACAAGAGCAAGACAAAGTCCACACAACCCACACTCTTCGTCCCGTCTTCTTGCCAGCAATGTGGCTCTTTCCCCGGGTGGCAGGTCAGACAGCGACACTGGCAGGAATGCGCTGACTGATGAGAGAGGGAACACTTGGAGCTTTCTTGGATTATATGCAGCCAGAAAGATGCCAGCAAAGTCAATTGGCTGGAGCTCGAGACAACGAGGGGCATTTCTTGGTTGCATGCGCTGCTGTGTGGGGTTTCAATGTCAGATCGGGGCGATTGACCGGTGCACCGGGTCTTGGCGTCTGAAAAGGACAGCTAAGGGATGCCGCCAGCCGATATCGTCACTTTTCGTTGAATGGATGTTGTGATACTGTTGTTTATTTTAGTTTTAGAGCCTCTGTTTTATATGTCCTGTGGTTCTTTTTTTCGTTAACCGGGAAGGCTCATGATGACTCAATATCCAATGCCAAGGTATTGTTTGTCGGAGGCGAGCCTCCCGAGATGGCAAAGGGACTTGGTATGGAGTGTAAGAATAAGTCCAAGTAATTGCTTTTCTTGGGTACGCGTGATGAAGCACCTGTGATGAATGCCTTGTCTAGCGTATGAAAGTAAGAGTGAGGCTTATCTAATCGCAATGCTGCAGCCCAGTTATCGAGGCTACGATTTGACCCAATTAGGTTTAAGTGGTTGGGCATGATTTGCTGTTTCCGCTCGCATCAAATCGATGAAATGAGCCTTTGAACATCATCAGTGTCCTTTGCCGCGACCTTCGAAAACAATAACTCGAAATTCGTATATTTTGGAGTCAGAAGTCTGAGCAGAGACACCATGAAGAAATCATCAAACTTCAAAAATTACCCCTTCCTGACGGGCGAAGAGTTTGCTGAAGCCTGCCACCACCTCGACAGGAGATACTGCCAAGCGACCTTGGGTCCCGTACGAAGGAAATGGAAACTCAGAGCATGTACTGCACTCAACACAGCTTTCGGACTGGGACCAGAATACAGCACGTACATCCAAATAGTTCGGCCACTTGAAGGAGAGTTAGATGATGGAGATCTATCAAACATATTTGATAGTCTATCATTTCAAAGCAGCAACCCTGCCAAATTCGACGAGATGGTAGACAGCAAGATGATGGAAGCTGAGGAAGCTGATGAGGTACGTATCACCGCTTTGATACCGTGGTTTGTACTCACATTATCCCAGGCTGTGTTGCGCAAGAAGCCAATATCAACTGCGAGCACCGGACAAGTCATGTATGAGATACATCTTCACCCAACATATCAAGCGCCCTGTCTGTGGTTCAGTCTGCACAACCTCCCCTTCAACGAGCAAGCTTTCAACATCGACACTGTCTTTAGACAACTTGTACCCGACCAGTACAAAGATGGACTCCGCAGTGCTGGGGGAATTGGTGGCATCTCAGCCGACGTATGTCTTTTTTCAATTTGCTGTCAAAAATATGGTTAACTAGGCGATTCTGCATCTGATCGAAAGGTCCTAGACTAACACAAACCATTCTGCAGCATCACCCAGTCACAGGGCTCCCCAGCTTCTTTATACATCCTTGTCTTCTCGGCGAAGCAATGTCAACATTTGACTGCTCCAAGGAAGACTATCTCATGGTGTGGCTGGGCCTCGTAGGTGGTTGTGTCGGCCTCTGGGTTCCGTCGGAAATGGCAATCGAATCGCAGTAGGCCGAGCTCGAGAGGTCTTGCCTCGACGTATCCTCGCCGTGTATGCCAATCTGGCGGGTATCATTCATCGTCACTGTCATCTTCCACTTCCATGGCAACATCCGAGTCGCTATCTTCTTCCTGTTTCTTCTCCTCCTCCTCTCTTGGCCGTTTCGTTCCGCGGCTCTCAGCAGTACCGGCGTCGGCCATGGCATGATTGGGTGCGGATGGCTTAGGTGGAAGACCACGGGAGGGTACAGTTGTGGAAGCCCCTGGTAGAGGCGCATTGAAGATGCTCTGCTGGAGGTCGGTGACCTCGACCTGGGCTGCCATCGAGGCTGCAGGGGGTTTGAAGGTGCCGTCGAGCTTGGCAATGATATTAGACTTGGATTTGGCATACGAAATTTTCTGTTGAAAGTTAGTAGATACTCGAACATGGAAGAAAGAAACTACATACCAGCTCCCGTCCAAAAAACTCAACCCCATTCAAAGAGCGCATGGCCTGGGTTGCCGTCTGAATATCTTTGAATACGACGTGAGCCTGGCCACGCATCTTCATTGTCTTGAGCGCCACCACATCCAGTACGGCGCCGTATGTCGAGAATAGCATGTACAAAGCTGTCCGCAGGTCTTCCTTCTGGATTTTGTTCGATGGGAGATTCGTGACATAGAGAGTTTGGTTTGGTGGCACCGAAGCGACCTTAGCTGGGAGGCCAGGAGGGAGTGCGCGTGTGGCCATCGTTGATTGTGGCTGTTCGTGATTACTTTGGATTAACAAAGAGCACGAGTACCGATATCACTTCAATTGGGGCAAACAGATCGTGATTAGCGGGTGTGAGGCGTTGACGCTGTTGTTGATGCTTAAAGTTGATGCTGGAGGTGACCTGAAATTTGGAGACACTAAACACCAAACACCAAATCCTACGCGCCACCCCCGGGCGTCTTGGTAGCCAGTGGTCAGAGCGCCGCATTCTGCCCCACCAGTTACGCAACAGCTCCTCCCTGCCACTTCCCCTGACACAGCTCCAACTCCACCATCACTGAACCAACTCCAACACCGTATTCACCAACTCGAGCGGTAGTAGAGAGCTACTCCTACCGTAAACGCATTATCACCATGTCGGCTCCCGAAGTTCATCACCTCTTCCACAATCCCATCGCGGATCATTCGTTCTCTGCTGACCGCCAGACGCTGGCCATTGCGCGGGACACCACTGTCGAGCTCTACGGAAGGGTCGGGAATAGCTTCAAGCTCAAAGATGAGCTCAAGGGTCACGACAAGACCGTGACCAGCATTGACATTGCCCCCAACTCGGGGCGCATTGTTACCTGCTCTCAGGGTAAGTCTATCGAACAAACCCACGGCAACTACTTCAACTGACCTGTCACACGCAGACCGCAATGCCCTTGTGTGGGAGCCTACCCCTCAGGGCTACAAGCCGACCCTCGTCCTCTTGCGCATCAACCGCGCCGCCACCTTTGTACGCTGGTCGCCGAACGAGACCAAGTTTGCGGTTGGATCAGGAGACAGACTGATCGCAATCTGCTATTTTGAGGAGGAAAACGACTGGTGGGTCTCGAAGCACTTGAAGAAGCCAATTCGCAGTACCATCACCACTGTCGCCTGGCATCCCAACTCGGTTCTTCTCGCTGCTGGCTCGACTGATGCCCATGCGCGTGTCTTGTCCAGCTTCATCAAGGGCGTCGACGCCAGGCCGGAGCCCACCGCCTGGGGTGAGAGATTGCCCTTCAACACCATCTGCGGCGAGTATTTGAACAACTCAGCTGGTTGGATCCACTCTGTTGCTTTTTCCCCCAGCGGCGATGCTCTTGCCTTTGCTTCCCACGACAGCAGCATTACTGTTGTGTATCCGAGCGCCCCTGAGCAGCCACCCAAGGCTGCTGTCACCATCAACACCCAGTTGCTCCCCTTTATGAGCCTGATCTGGAATGGAGAGGCTGAGATTATTGCTGCCGGGTATGATTGTGAGGCTTTCCGGTTCAAAGGTGGCATCAATGGCTGGCAGCTGAGCGGAATGGTTGAGGCCAAGAGCCGCCCCGGTCTGGGCGATGCCCGGGAAGAATCCGCGCTCAACATGTTCAAGCAGATGGATTTGAAGGGCAAGGTCAAGGATGACACACAGCTCAAGACAGTGCATCAAAACACTGTCACAATGCTTCGTCCCTACGAAACTTCTGGGGATGCAGTAACCAAGTTCAGCTGTAAGTCTTGTTAGAATTCTGTCAGCTATCCCATTTACTAACAACGATTTACAGCAAGCGGAGTGGATGGGCGCCTTGTCATTTGGAACGTGTAGATGATAGATGATATAGAAAGATCACCAATCGGATCACAGTGTTGTTGCCGTTTGAGACAAACACTTGACCTCGTCTTTACAGTAGCATGCGTGAACTAGTGGAAGCGCGCATGAACCCGATTGGTAGCTCAAAGGTACTTGTTGAAGCCTTAAAGGTCTCTTGTCTGTAGAAACTTGGGTTGTTCTAAGAATAAGAGCGTTGAATCAATTTAGGAGAACTTTTAATCCATCTTCATCGATTCCTTCCTCTCCTTCCTCCCTGCTTCCGTTGACAAATCTTCAAGATGAGCGCCAACAAATCTCAGGAACCGTCACCTAGCCGGTTCATCTACACTTCAAGTGATTCCAGCTCCAACGTGGTGTTGGATCGCATCGCCGTGGCAGCACATTCATACGGCATCAGTGAGGATGACAACGACGGAATACTTGTCCGTTCCTGCGAGCCGCAGCCTGTCACTGGCCTAGTCATCTTCAGCAGGATCCAATGGAGGCCCGGCCGTCGTTCTCTCAGTCCCCAAGGTCCGCGGATTGTCGAGCTGCCTGATTCTGATTCTGGTGAACAAGACGATGAGCATACCAAGCTGTTGCGCAATCACAAAGCAGGATCTGTGAGTCCGCTGAGTCTCCCGCACCAGCTGCAGCTGCAACAGCGCATCCCGATCCAAACTTCAGACACCAATTACCCTTCTCAGTTGAAGAACTACGATATCTCTGCTACCACCGCCGTCATAGAAGACATCAACAACGCGGACCACCACCCCCAAAGCCTCGCTCCATCACCCAGTTTCCCTCCCCCTTGCCCAAGTTCTGACCATTCCCCCTCTCCTTCTTGCTGCCCCGCCTCCCCAACCAGCAGCTCAACAATGTCCTTCTGCGCATGCTCTACCTCCCCAATTCCAGAGCCGGGCCAATCCGATCTCATCCTCGAGATCCAACACATCTGTCTCTCAGCAACTCAAAAGTTCATCAGGCGTTACGTCCTTGACCAGCACAAGCATCGCCGTCGCCGTGAAAGAGAATGGGGTTTGCAGAAAGAAACGGAAAAGATGATCCAAAGACAAAAGGAGTGGGAAATGTTCACGGCGAAGGAATGGAAAAAAGAGAGATCAACGGCATCTCACAAAGTCAAAGTCAAAAAGACGTCTCCTACGAAGCCTGTCCTACATGGACATGCTATCTCTCCCGCATGCGCTTCCCCCACGCTCAACGCCAGAAAGGCCATGGTCTACAGTGACACCGACAACGAGAGTGGCAGTGACAGCGACAACAGGCCCTACCCGAAAAGAAAAATCCACACCCCTACGCGCAAACTCGCCTCCCGCAAGCCAAGCAGCCCCTTCTCCTACGCATGGATGGCCTCTAAAATGTCCTCAGCCCCAAGCCTCGGCAATTTTCAAGGGTATACCAAAAGGGAGGAGGACAAAATCTTTGAGCCTTGTGCTAAAGGAACAGCTAGAGGCCGGTGGTATCAGGCCCACCACAACAACTACAATGACATCGATGACATGGATCTGGACATCGACGCCGACGACGAAACCGACCTCGACATGATCATGACCGACCCCCCTTCATCCTCCCCGTCTTTTTCTGCTTGTTCCTCGGCAACGATATCGGGTGATGAGGATCTTCGTTGTATGTTGGGTAGACATGGACTGCCTCGTGGTCCCATGCACAGCAGTGCTCGCAGCGAAGGACCGCAAAAGGGTGGAAATAGCGGGGAAAGCTTGGAGAAGAATATCGACCGGGTTTGCTCGATCCTGTGGCAGCGGTCTTTGCAGCATCGCCATGGACAGATAGACAAGGAGCAAAAAAGGGGTGTGCTGCAGGATATGTCGCTTGTGTTGAATTTGGGTTCTGTCCTTACCGAGAACCCTTCAAATCAAGAAGAGACGCCAGCAGAGGAGCCACAACTCAACAAGATCGCCGACGCGGGCGTCCTCTTCTGCGAAATCCTTGAGGACTGGGACGCCGTGGGGAAGATTGAGGAGCGAGAGGTTGTCAGGTGGAATGCTGATAGTCTTGGGGGGAGGGAAGGGGAACAGGATAGTGGGTTGTCGGTGTGAGTGATTATGGTAAACTTGCTGGTTTGGTGACTTGCTTGTATGAGTGGGCAAAACTGAAGGATAGTTCATTTTGGGGTTTGGGTTTCTGAATATTTCTCTTACGTCAACCTGAATATTTTGAATAGAATTTACCTGGTCTATACTGGTTTGGACTTGGGTTATGATTACTGCTCTCTGAGCTCGACAATTCTTTCTCTCTCTCCTCTGAGATCTTTCTGAAAAACAAACGACACAACTGACATTGTCAAAGGATGGAAATAGAGTAATAGCCCCGTGTATAAAATCCCCCAGTCTAGAAGGGTTGGACAAAATGTAAGTAGCCCTCATGAAGACTCACCAACTCCAAACTGCAATGATCTAGATAACCACCAACCAGCACCATTAGCCCGGGCAATGTATTCACGAACAGCAAAATCCAAGATAATCGAGTGTCATCCCCCTCATACAGTATCAACAGCATCACTCACTCAAGCCAGGCAATGATAAACACAGAATTCATACCAAAACTAGTAATTTGTAATAGTATCAAAACCGACTTCCTTAGAAGAGGAAACGACAAAACAAGCGTATCTCCCACAGCCCAGTCCAAAGAGCAATATCGTCAATAAACGCAACGCCAACCGAAACAAAACAAATGAGTCGTAACATCATCGCCCACCCCTGCCCCAACCACTGCAGCACCAGCGGTCTTATAATATATACAACGTCGATCAACTCCATAGTGTTAAACCAGCGCCCCCAACGCCAAAAACGAACGTAAATGCTCATCCTCTAGCCCTTCGCCTCTTTTCTTTCATAAACACTCTCTCAATCCTTTGTCTTCCCTCCAATCACCGCTTCTTAGTCTCGTCAATATCAGGACCAATCTCATGCGGCTTTCTCGGGTCAACATACGCCGACAACCTCTCATCACCCCATCTCGCACCAATCGACACCCACACATGCTTGGCCGGAATCTGCACATTCTTCGTCTCACGCATGCCCGTCCACCGCAATCTCTTCTCCCGGCTCATGTCGCTGTTGCCAATTCCACCGTTGCTATTCCATTCCTTAATGATATCGCGGATAAACTCGATCTTCTGGCGGAAGAGATTCGCAGCCGGAATGCCCTGGAGCTCTGGGCTGATTTCAGGCCGGCGACGGGAAGAGCTGCTAGTGCTGCGTGTCCCCGCCCTTGGTGCTGGCTGCTTGGGGATCGTGGCGAAGTTCAAAAGAGTCTGAACAGGATATGACAGAACCGATCGGTCGTCGAGTGCCGACTCGGCAAGAGTACCCGTTTCATACAGGCGCTTCGCAGCTTCTTGTGGGAGATGCCAAAAGTGGCACCATGTGCCTGTCGAATCAAGCACAATCTTGGTATGGTCGGGGAAGTTGAACTGCATGTGCCCATCGCAGAACATCCAACACCCAACATCACCAAAGCGCTGGTAGAATGTGACAACGTCATTCGGCGCAGCGTCGAGATCCGTGATCGTAGGGGGCCGGATGTTAGCCTCCTCCCCCTGAGATGGGTTCTCCATCTCCCGACCATAGGCGATCATGTAGTTGGCAAATTTCTTCCAGAGCACCACCCTTTCCCGCTTGCGATGATCGTACATATCCTTGCCGGCTGACAGTCTTCCCACTGTTCCATCTGGGTTAACTGCTACGGCAAAGTTTTGTGGGGGGACACGAACACGCGAGATACCGTCCTCGCCATTGTTTTCATAAAAGTAGATGCCTTCCTTCATGGGAACAATCTGGTGTCTGTCCCTGTACGTAGGATCTTCCTTGCGCTGACAATGGCGTTCGGCACCGTGGACCAGCATGCAAGCCGGAGGCAAAACACCACTCTTGGAACCCTCATTCGAAGGAATGCTCCGGAGGATGCATCCAACACTCCCATCGTTTAAGATGTACCCCAAGCCAAACTTGTTGGTGTAATCAACCCACTTGACAACAATTTGTGGAGGAGTTGGTGTTTGCTCCCTGGTGGAGACGAGAGCCATAGTACGAGCATTGAGTGCCCTTTCGAGTTCGGCCTGTAACTTCTGGAGGCGGTCCAAGACAACGTCCGGCTGAGTGCCCGGGACATGTTCCTGGCACTCCGTAGGGCTAAAGAGAGACAGCATCCCTTCCTGAGGCTTGATTGCCTTAGATACTGACGGCCGCCTCTGGGGAGCAGCCTCTTCGGAAGGCAAGTTTGCGATCGTCCTGCTCCTTGTTGGTTGACTGCGCAAGGTACGGCTGGTTGTTTTCGGTGCTTCGTCAGCAGTCTGCGCGGTCGACGATACTGTTGCAGACAACTCTCGCCTAGGTCTTGCCCGCAGACTGGTCGTTGTTGTTCTCGATATGGGCTCGGGAACTGTCTGGGACTGAACAAGAGGGGCCGGGGCGGCTGTGGTGGCCGGTTTATGCTGCGCTCGTTGCTGGGCAGCAAAGCTCTGTGGTGGTGCTCGCAAAAGACCCGAAGGCACTCTTTGACTCTGAGGCTGGTTGCTCTGGCTAAGACCACTAAGATCGTCAGAGTTTAGAGAAAGCTGAGAAAGCTGTTGAGCGGCCTGTTGAGTGGCCCGATCTTGTTGGGCTGCGAGACGCTGCAGCTTTTGCTCGTTCCGGACCTCGTCAAATGGGCGGTAAACAATACCCTCGGCCAGAGGAATGACAGGAGTCAGCCCGTAGTGTTCCTCCTCAGCCATCTCCCGCCAAATATTCTTGAACACCAGCTGCGACTGCTGCCAAGGCCCAACACCGCACTCCCGGCACATTTCCTGCACGTTTCGAAGATTGATTCCTTGCGCCTTGGGATTGGAAAGGGGCTCGTAAAATGCAGCGTTTTGTGGAGGGATCTCTCTCAGTTTCGGTGTGATCTCGGATGATGCGGGCATGTATCCGGATGTGATGAATGGGTGGCCAACGATAGTATCCGGGTCAGGCCTTTGGGAGGCTTCCTGCAGCATTGTAGCAACAAGGTCCTTGGCTTCCTGGCTGATGAATGGGCGCCCAGTGGTTGGCGCCGGCCATTCGTAATCTCTATCTTTGGCACGTCGATAAATCTCATCGGTTGTTGATGACTGGAAAGGCGGCTTCGAAGTAAGCATGGCAAAAACAATAATACCCAAGCTCCAGATATCAACCATGTGATCGTGGCCCTTCTTGCCCTTCTCCAAGATTTCGGGGGCAATGTAGTTGGGCGTTCCGCACAGCGTTGTCCGGCGCATAATCTGCATATCCTTGCCTGTCAAGAGCAGAGCGGCTAACCCAAAATCTCCAATCTTGGCGTTCATGTGTTTATCGAGAAAGATGTTGCCCATCTTCAAGTCGCGGTGGATAATACCCTTGGCGTGCATGTACTTGATGGCGCCAGCAATCTGAACCGTATAGAAGCGCACCTCGGGTTCCGTCAACCCCTTACGCCTCTTGACCATGTCCATAAGCGAGCCATTGGGGCAGAGTTCCAGTACCAGGTAGGTGCAGCGCTCGAAGGTGAAGGCGCGGTGGAACTGGACAATGTTCTGGTGTCGCATTTTGGAGTGGATTTGCAGCTCGGTTTGGAACTAGAAGCGGGTGGGTTAGTGTTCTTCTATCCCGTGTCAACAAGATCCTTGAAAGAGATCCCACCTTTTGCTCCATCTTTGTTGGCATCTGACTCTTGACAATTTTGAGCGCAAACTTCTTGGATGATCCAGCCGGTGTTCCCTCGTAGCAGATTGCAAACCCGCCCTTGCCCAAGGACTTGCCAACCTCATACACCATACCCTCCTTCCGATCCGAGCTGGGGGGTTCGACGACATTGTTGGGCGGTGGTGGCGGGTGTTCTTTGTCCTTTGCGGCTTTCAGAACCTGGGCTGCGGCCTTAGTCTTCAGCTCAGTTCGAGGGAGCCTTTGGGCGTTGGCATCCCTTGGAGATAGGGCCTCCATGTCGATGCCCTTTGCAACCATCGCCTACTGTACAATACACTTTTGAAAGCTGTGTGGGCCGAGAATTCTCTATCCTCGGCGACGCTGTAGTGTTCGAGGACGACGTCGGTGAAAGGCAAACCCAAGCTAACGTCGCGTGTGAAGTGGCCGGTCCACTATTCTGTTGACACGTCAGTGCCGTCAAAAAAGCATGCAGTGCTGTCAACAAGGCAAATTTCAGGCGTTGTGCAGGTGTACGTGACATAAAATTCCGTCACGGATTGAACGGGCACAGGGAAGGTCGGTGTAAACAAGGAAAAACGTGCCTTTGGACTGTGTTGACTGTTTCGCGCTCGATGACCGTCATGAAAAGTAGCGTTCTATTACGATTAGACACACCAGAAACCGGGTTGACAATTACACCAAGCTGTGTAAGTGGCAACAAAAGTCGGCAAGCAACAGATGATGGTGGGTGGTGCCGGAAGTGTGTGGATGTCACTTGTCCAGGAATTCATCGTGGATGAAAACCCAAGAAGATCGATGTTTGCTCCTCCCCAGCGTCGCTAGGGCAACGGCCTTGAAACGGCGACACACTAATTAGTATCGGACGTGCATGGGCTACATCTTATCTGATAAGCTTTCCTCACCTTGCCAGCTCTCTGAATTTGGTCAGCTCTCATTGGTTGCTCACCTTGAAAATGCTCCCCGCCATTGCCGAGGAGTCCATCGCATCAATTCAATTGAAGGCTGATTGTTATATACGTTAAATGATTTTCGAGTCCTGAATATCTATGCAACAATTGGTCTATCTCTGCTGAGGGATCCTTGTCTCCTGTATTGATGTATAGACGGCTAGCTGCTCGATACCGCTCCGCCCTCACACCTTTCCGCAAACTGCCTCGCCCAAGATCCTTGACTCAGCACCATTCCTCTTCCCCCCTCTCCCGCGATCACCACATTTCTTGGCCGACTGGAAGCCAGCCAAGACTTGCCATGGTTTCCCTACCCTTATTCAAAATCGCTGCTCTCTTTGTCCGGCATATCTCCAAATATGGCGCGGTTCGTCCCCCTTGACCCGACTCTTCTTCGCCGCAGACCACTGATGTTGGTTTTGGCTGCAGAATCACATCAAGCACCAAGCCCATGAGCATCCACGGTTTCGCGCCTTCGCTGCCAAATACGGCCAGGTCATTCATCAGATAAACATGCGGCTGTCGGTTGCTACCATGCGAAATGCCGAAGCTGTCCAGAAAGCAAAGGAGAAAGCAGAAACACCCACAGTCAAGACAGAGGATCAAGTCAGGCGGGAGGAAGAGCTCAAGGCCAAATATGGGACCACTCCGAGAGAATCGCATCCTACAAAGGAGCCACCAAAGAGCATCTGGAGGCGAAAGTTCAGGGCTCTCCCTGAAGCAAAGGCTGTTGATTTGTTTGCGGATGTTATTGGCGACGCATTCATCTTGGCTATTGCCACCGGGTTGGTCACCTACGAGTATTGGAGAACTTCTCAGAAGCCAGACAAGAACAAGGAAATGATCAAAGAGTTGGAGAAGCAGGTGGAGGAGTTGAAGCAGAGGGGAGAGGAGTTTGAGGAAGCAGAGAAAAAGCAGCGGGAGAGAGTTCGCCTGATCGAGGAGGCGCTGAGGGCATTCAAAGATCCAAAGACAAAGCAGCCCCTTTTGGCCACCCCTGCGGCATGATTCATCTAAATCAGTTATTGCTGCGGAAATATTTACAAAATGTGCGGGCACTGCACAATATGCTGCCTGTGCCATTTGCACAATTATGTTAGTATTAGACAACGCTGTGGATCAAGAGGCTCCCATGACCAGATGTGGCTTTTAGTTGTAGGTTCTGCGGAAGGAGCGACGATAGACATGGCAGGCAGCAAACTCATCTCCGGGATAGAAGGAAGCGATACCCTCTTACTTTTTGCAGAAGAAATCTCAACATGTTTCAAACCACTTCTCACAGTGCTGTTAGCTTGTCAGTGACGGTGCACACAATGGATTATCATCTTGCTGGAACACCGGCCAGCCTTGTTTGCTCAAGCTTGAGATCCCGTCAACCATGGACATCAGTCACGACACAGCTTCTGCAATCCGACAGCAGAAAATGGCGTGGTATAGACCTTCGAAAACATGTTCTTGCTGAAATATTCTAATTACCTTAGCCATAGAATCCACCCTTCAATCCCACGACATCTCTCTGGTTATAGAGCAAGAGCACACCGAGGTCTTTCAGATCTACAAGTTTATCTTCATCGCCCCAGCGCACGTCGACACAGAGGAGCCTACAGCAATTGTCCGGGTTACGCAACTCTGTCAGGATCTAGGGGATGCCAAAGCAGGAGTCATCTTTTTCCTTGATCAAGAAAACGAAAAAGAGTATGGAGATGCCATGAAAGCCTACATGACACTACAGATCAAGTTTGTTTCCCTCCACATTTCTCATTTTTTTTTCCTATCAATAACCTGGCTCTCCAGATTAATGGAACACACCCCAAATATCCCCATTATTCCTTTGACTAGTCTGGACGTCTTACCACCAACCCTCAAGAACTTTCAAGACAGCTTTTCAGAGGGTGTCGGTAACAGGATTCAGCAACAAGTGGAAATTGATGTGCCGAGAGATTTGTTAGGCTGCTGCTCAACAGGAGAGAAACATCTCTCTAGGCAGGCGGTCGATACGATAGTCCAAACTCAAGAGTTCCTCAGCTTTCGGGAGTTGTTGGACAGCAATAGACTACGAAGTCATGAGGGCCAAAAAAGCATGAGAGTGGCTCTGGGGTTAAAGGATGGGAAAAGATTTGTCAAGTTCTGGACAGGGTAATAAATATATTCTCTGTCTGAGTAAGGAAATTCGAGGACAAAGATTAGTGAGGTCGAGCGGTGAATACGTATCACACGAGAAGTACAGGCTAGGTACCTAGTGACAGCCTCCGTCTACACCACTATGGGCTATTTGTGTGAAGCCAGGGCACAACGTGCTGATTAGACTTCGTCAAGCATCCTGTTCTACTATATCACTACTATCGCGAGCAAGTTGGGTGTAGTCTCGTCTAACTCTAAAATCTACCCATCGTCTATACTCTCACCAAATTGATGACAAGGTGGCTGACTACCAGTATAGGCATTTCGACACGCCTTGATGGGCTGCACACCCCCTAATCTACTCTTCTCTCTGCTCCATCTTCTATTCTGAGTACAGTATGCCTAGCCCTAGATTAGGTACAACGCCAAGATTGTTGCATAAGGTTCTAGTCAATATTAGAGGTCGCTGCCTTGCCGATTGCATGTTATAAATGCTGACTGTATGAGAGCGACTGCTTCGTGTTGGCCCCGCCCACCACTATATCCTTTCAAATGAAGCAGCCATACCGCCCTCTGGCATACAGCCTCGTCTCTCTATCAGACTCATATAACGAGGGGGTCAAACAGCAGTGAGAATGACATTGCAACTCTCAGCCAAGTGCTCACATGATTGCTATCCCCTGGTTTGAATTTCCAATACCAGGTATCACAGCCAATCCGACACGCTCCAAAATGAACGATCAAGACGACATCAGCTCACTCTGGACGGATGCTCTTAACAAGTACACCAAAGAAACGACACGGCCACTCGAACCCGAGCGCCTTGCTGCACTCAATAGTATCTCTCGCCCTGAAGATGTGGCCAAAGTCATTGAGGATTCAGAAGCCGAGTTTCGACATTTTCGTTCTGACAAGCCACGGCTCTGGTTAGCACCCAAGAATTTCGTTGCGCCAGTTTCAATGATTGCTAGAATTGCTGTCACCCCCGCCTCAGTAGCCGACTTTGGTATCGCATCAAGTGCCATCCTCGGCGCAGCCGTACATCTCGTCAAAGCGTGTGAAGGCGTTTCCAGCGCCTATGACTGGATCGAGTAAGTCTTCCGGGAACTGCACTACTTCACAGAGAGACTTGGCCAATATGTCAACACCACGAACGACGCTGCGCTGCGGCGAAAGATCATCGCGATTCTCGCCACCATTCTGAAGGTCGTCGGTCGGTCCGAGCATCTGATTTCCAAGCGACACTTTCATGCCTATCTCCGTGTCACCATCCTCGGTAAAGATGAGACCACCAAGCAACTCATCGGTGACTTGAACAGGATTCTAGGTAGTGAGCAGAGATATGTCCTCGGCGTGACGTACGCAATCGCTCAAAGGACCGAGGAGACGGCTAAGACGATCAGCGAGACAGTAAATCAGACGCTGGAACTTGTCAAGAACAATGCGGATACAGCGTCTAAAGATGAGGATGAAGCGCGTCTAAAGCAGATGCTGTACGATATGTCGGCGTGGGACGATGTTCAGGAGACCTTCGACACAAATGAGCAAACCTTCCTCAAGAATACCGGTTAATAGCTTCAAAAAGAACCCCTATTTCAGTCGTGGATGAGCCGCAACGCCTCGATCTTATGGATTTTCGGTGGTCCGTGAGCTGAAAAGAGCTTCCTCTTTACCAGCATCGTCAAGCAGCTATTCGAGCAAGCTGGATGTGCTGTCAGTAATGGCGACCCTGTCGAATCTCTAGCCTACTTTTTCGTCAATGAGAACAACGAAACCTTGAGAAATGCCAATGTCATTCTCAAGACGCTCGCCTAGCAGATTTTCGCTCAGGATCAAAACTTCAGACAACACGCCATCAACATTTGCAAGCAGCGAAGTCTGACGGCAGTGGCCGAGCAGACTTGGAACAATTTTTTACTAGAATATTACAACAAGCCTGGTGACCAAGACACACAAACGGTGACGATCCTCGTAGATGGTCTTGATGAAGCTATACCAGAAACCCGGAGGATGATACTCGGTCTCATGAAGGATCTTGTCGTATCCCGAGGAATGAATAGCCACCGCGCTATCAGATTTGCCATCATCGGGCGGAGCTCTCTCAAGAGTGACGTGTAATTTGAGCGACTGGAGAAAGCCTATTTTTATCGAGGCGTCACGCGTCAAGAACCAAAACGACATCAGCAGCTACATCCGCAAGCGCCTCAAAGAGATCAGGGTTCTTAAGGAACTGGCTAGGAACAAGTCTGATGGGGGGAAGAAGGCCAAGCGAGAGAGCAATAAAATTCTGAAGACGGTATCAGATGGAGCAGAAGGGGTGTTTCTCTGGGTCGGACTCTTGCTGGATAGTCTTGTGGAGAAAGATCTCCCACAGATCAAAGCGACCTTGCAAAACCCGCCTGCCAGCCTGGACGGTATGATTGCTTCGGTCTTCAGCCGCATTGATAAAGACAGGGTAATTGATGTGGAGGTCATGCGCAAAATGCTTCTGTTCATGACATACTCGAGAAGGCCCTTGCTGTTTAGGGAGCTGAACCTCAACCACGAGTCTCCCTGCACTGGAAACAAATTACTTGCTATGGAAGCACATGCGCAACACACTTTCTTCAGTCTTCGACTTGAAGATCCCCGACGACCGTGATCCTCTCTTGCAGACAGGGTTGGACGACGAGGAAGGAGATGCCGATGAGCAGCTGGGCAGCACCTCCATTGGTATCGAAAATGAGGTGACTCTTGAGTTTACCTCCGACGAGGATGGCGATAGCGATGAGGATGCCACCTCCGAGGGTAACTCAGACGACGAGGATGGCTGAACTTCGGCCAGTTGAAATCCCGCGTCACCTTCTGCCACACGCGCATCCGGGACTATCTAATACGGGAGGGATCTTCCAAGACGCGAGAGCTCCGCGCACTTTCGATTATACCCGAAATTGAGAACGTTCATGTCAACATCGTCATCACCTGCTTGGACATCCTTCGTCTGGCGTTAGCATTACCAGAGCAATTTGTTTTCTTGTGCCACTACGCCTTATGCCACCTGCCGCTTCACTTGGAGGAAATTGACAGGGACATGGTTGCTCTTAGCGACGCGGCCAAGATAGTCGAGGGATTGTACTGGCTTTTTGAGACTGAGAAAGGGGGCCTTAGTCTGCTGCGCTCTGTGATACAATACGACGAGTTTCACCGGCCGCACCAAATATTCTGGAATATGTGGATTGCTACCGACAAGTACTTCAAAATTGTCCAAGGCTGGCTGGGACAGGCGGAGTGTCTTAGGCACTTCATGAAGGGAAACCATGACGACGACGATGATGATGCCATGGTATGGATGCTGTCGGCGGCCACCTCGCTCCCGGTTCTCCTACAGCCCATTATGAAGGCCGCGTCTAAGATGTGGCTCAATAGGCCGGACTTTAGCGCAAAAAGTTATGCTGACAAGGGAAACTTCGTTACCTGGCTTTCTCACGGGTGGCTCAACTGGGTAAGGACATCCATTGATATCTATGCAAGTGCTGAAACTGACATTTGCTCTAGGTTGAAGATGGGAAGCCTCTCACCGAAGCGGAAGAATTTGAACTTGAGGGGTTGGATTGCGATTTGAGCTTCTCACACCAGAACGACTGGAGCATGTGGCTGGATGGGCGAAACGAGAGCAGGATGTGCACTGGCATACTTACCTAGGCTGGATGCCCCTAGAAGGGTTCCATTATCAGGCCGCTATTTCTCATTACAAACAAGCCGTTGAGCTCTATTCCGATGCTTGGCCCGCACTGGAAGGTCTCGCACGATGTCTTGGGAGCCAAGGCAAATACCAGGAGGCCATCGAGTGGCAAGAAAAGGCCATCGAAGCAATCCCCGAAGACTCAACCTGGATCAGCAGCTACCTCTGGCCCCGGATTGGCGAATGGGCCAACCTCATTGGGGATGAGGACAAAGCGTACACTGCCGCCAAGGTAGGCTTCCAGACTGAGTCGTATGCCATTCTGGCTACTGAGACATATCTCAGAAAGCTCGACCAGCGGGGGGAGTATGAAGAGCTGATGTGGGCTCTCAAGAGTTTAGACGATCAGCCTGACCACCAACGTAAAGGGACGAGCTTGCTTGTTCGCCTGTTTGTTCATGGTGTCGATATATTCTCCGAGATGGGCAGCGCCTGCGCGCGAAAGGGCCGCCCTCAGTTTCCTCTGGATGCTGTCGACAAAGGCGCTGGAAATTTTCGACGCCAATGACACACGTAGCGACTACATGAAAGTCTTGCTTCCCTATCAGATCGCCAACTTCAAGTACTACTATGATCTTCAGGAGGAGGCTGTCAAGCTTGGGGAGACATTTTTGGCACGGCTGTCGGCAAAGGGGGAGGGCTTTCAAGACGAATTCTCCAGTAGACGGAAATGGGCGAGAAACAAGCTCTCGCAGCACTACTTTGACACGGCCGTCGCGTCGTGGAAAACCACCACCAATTTGCGGCCTCTTGGTGCAGACAAGCTTAAGCAGCTGGCTGTCGAGGTCTCCACCGGTCTTGACGAGGGCCACGATGATTTTGACCTGTTTCGCACTGACTATCCGGCTATGATGTGGGGGAGATGGTCGAGATTCTACAAGGGGGTTGAGGAAACAGTTTGGAGAAAGTGTTTCCGTGCTGCTGTTTTGGAAGGGCTAAACAGTGTTGATGATGATCCCACCAATGACACCAGTGGTTTGCACCACTTGGCGAAGATACTGTTGCATGTAGGCGACAAGCACAATGCTTCTGCCATTTGACTATCCTCTGATGGTATCAAGCATGGGTCTGAGCAAGACGCGAGTTCGGATGGGAGCGAGGACGAAGCGGTAAATGGAAATGATAGCGTCGATGAACCCGGCAGTGAGGAAGGGGTTAAACCCCAGGAGGACGAAGACCAGCGGAATAGCGAAGGCGCTGACGATGGAAAAGTTGGTCAACCTTTGGATTCGATTGACCTGCCAGCAAAGCCTGAAGCACCAGAGACACCACCTCAAGCCGCCCATCCCCTCAAGCCAGACGAGCTGCCTCTGAATATCGACGAGAATGCCGGAAGTTTCACCTGCGAAAACTGTGCGAGGGAAACCAGTGAAATTTCCGAGCTCTATTATTGTGAGGTCTGTCCAGAGGTGACCAACTGGTGTGGAGAGCGCTTGGCAATATTGAAGAGCCCAGAGGAGCAAAGCTCGATGGCTTATCACAGATGCAACCCAGCACACGACTTTTTCATAGTATGGCTTATCCCTGATGAGGCGAGATACATGGCTGCTTCATCTTTTGAAGATGGGGTTACGGTGAGAAAGGAGTGGTTGGACGAGTTGAGGCGCGAATGGTGGGAGGTGACGAAGGACCAGGGGGTGGCCCGGTAGAGGATAGGTTATTATTTTCATCTTGTTTCTAAGGGGCTGGATAGGTATGGTTAGGAAGTTTGGAGAAGTTTCTTGTCAATTAACGAACGATGATTCAAAAATAGATTTAGCTACCAGCACCTCCTACCAGTGTCTATATGGTAGGCAACAGCCGTAGTGCCGTCAGTGCCTTGGAAGCTGGAAAATACCTATTATCAATTTAGCCTTTCTCTATACTCGCGCGAAAACGGCCTTCAAGATGGCAGCATTTGCAGCGCAACGTGCGGGGTTGGCAAGCAAACTCGCAAGTCAGCAGCGATGGCGGCGGTGAAGAGACCTCATGCCCGGCCGGGTCAGGATGGGATGAACTCTTCAAACGGTCAAGCAAGGTGAAGGATTGGTCCCTCATTCAGCTGACGCACGTTAAATGGCTCTTACCGCTGACAAGCGCTTCGAAATGCTATTTGGACCTTATCTTCAGAACTAGCGACTGATTGCCCAGCAACATCATCACGCTCTGAGGAAGATTGGCATCACATCTCATGGCATAATTCTGACTGTCGCTTTCACATACGAACCCAAAGTCGGACCACTCGTCACTTCCATGGGACGGTTTTGGCATGGAGTGAAAGCCAAGACTGAACAGGGAACAGTGGAGAGTTTATAATGTCCAAGCAACCTAGGAAGCAAAACTCCGGTGCAATTGAAAGATAAAAATAGGCATATGTCGAAAGAAGCGAACCGACCGGATGTGATTGCTGCCGGTAAAGCACACGCAGTTCAAATGTTGCGCTTGTTTATGCAAGACGATCAAATGGAAGAACTTCCTCTTCGAACAATTAACGGCCGTCAAGTGCGCTTCAAGCGCTCTTATTGGTTAGATTGGCTGTGGCGTCCATGTGGGTCAGGTAAGCCAAGATCCAATTGTTGCGGGGGACCAGCCGCCAGCTTTTTCTTCCAAAAGAGGGACCACTTTTGACGACCCAGCAATAGGAAAGACAACGCTAATTTTTTTCTCGATGCGCATATGCATGAAGGAAAGATGGCTGGCTGGCAGGCAGAAGATGGCGGGGCCGGGTGGGAAGGATACATTCGAAATACCGCCGAACAAATGACCCTTTTCCCAGTTGCCCAACTGAGCCCACCGCTGGTTGCGAGATGACGCTCTGCGTGCAATCTGCAGGGTTGTGTTGCAGTTGCTACGGAGAAATAAAAGGCGCCAGTGATGGCCAAGTTTGACGGTGGAATATATGGCGGGTAGGGTGAGAATGAGAGTGGTTGACTTCTGTTGAGTATGGAGATTGCTAATGTCAAGATGCTTCAATTCTCGCCACTGGCAGCTTTCAGCACTGAAGAGAGCGGCATTTCCAAGTTAAACACCATATCTGTTCACCTGGGACTCATGCCCTGGACAAAATAATTGGTACTGCAAGTCAGTCAATGTGTAACAACCGTTGGTTTATGCTTTTTAAGACATTAAAGAGGCTTGTTAGCTATCTTTTGAGGGCCTATTGAGTATCTTTGAAGGCCTGTTAACTATATTTTAAAGCCTAGTTCTGGGGTTTATCATGTCCTGACTTGCTTTGCAGCGCCGGCTTTTTTGGTCCACGACGTATGACTGTATGTCGACCTAATCTGGGAACATTTTGACCCGATGCTGCAGGATAATGAGTCGAAGCCAGTTCAATGCTCGGTTCAAGCTTTGCCATCCTCGCCCCGGAATACAACTTCATCGACACATTATGCAGCGGCAGCGGAATGGACATGCGGGATAGATATAGTTCACTCTGTGTAGCCGACAGACAGGCAGCCGAACATGCCAAAAACCGCTCTGCGCCGCCCAACGATAGCCAGATTGACGCTTCTCATATCTGGGATGCTGTTCCTGTCCCCTCGATCGAGCAGTTCAGTTCTGGGGGCGGGGCCCTATGTCCGAACGCAAGCAAGCGGCGGCGCAAAACCGAGCAACCACATGTGCACGAGCCAGCTAGTGGCGCCAGAGCTCATCCCTGCTTTATCCCTTACCCCTGTCAGGACATCATGGTCCAAGCTCGTCTGATGAAAGTCCTCTCAAACGGCTTGTGCTTCAGCAGGCCACCAGAGGGGCGGGACCTGGTCTCAGGACTTTTAAGATGATGGGGCTGCGACAGGAGATGCGACGGTCAAAACTCTTGAGAGAACGCCCATTTCCCAAAAGATGGCACTTCTTTTTGGGCTGCTCAAAAAGGGGCGTGAGGTTACTAGTAGCCCGTGTATCGATCGGAGGATTGTTAAAGACAATGAATAAGCCGAGACTAGGAGCTGCACAATTGCTTGCAGAAGGATGCTATCGAAATCTTGGTGGTGTTTTTTTTTTTTTTTTTTTTGCAGAAGTCTGGGCAACATGCTGCTCTGTCAGTGGATTGGCCACGGCTTTATTTCATTGCTCGCTCATAGTCTGTTCATGAGAGAGGGCAAAGTCACTTGACGCTGGTGAAGCGCTGACTGGTTACGGGATCGATACATGTTCCTTGGAGAGGCGGGACCGCATGCCCAGACTGCATGGGACCCCTGCGTCTGATACACGACAAGGCGGATTGGCATCTGATTGGCTGGCCCCAGCTTGTAACCGCCCTCGGCATGCCCAATCACCCCAGACGGAGCAAGACAGCAACCAGTTTTCTTCGCCTGTCTCGCAAGCTTCCACGGGAGAGTCACTATCACCGCCCAATTGCTAGTGGGAGATCACGGCGGACAAAAGCCCACGAGGTTCATGGACGCCGTACGCATACGTGGCAGTGTACACAGAATGGCACAAGGATGAGGTGAAGTAGCTCATGGCTGGTACTTATGGCCTCGGTCTTTGTCGAGCGACAGATGTGGCGGCCGATTCCCTAGCAATTGTTGACGAGGCGGGGGATCCATGTTCTTGTACCGTCTGCCGCCCAGCTTCCTGCTCACAACCCGCAATCCGCCTCGAAGCGGCGAAAACAGCCACGAGCGTCCCAGGGTTGAAATGCTGTCAAATGAGGACTGGCTGACAATTGCTTGTGCAGAGACGCGAGAGACGGGTCGGGGCCGCGGCTGATGCTGCCCATGAGACATCAAGAAGACCCCGTTTTCCTCTTCTTTTCTACATTGACAAACATACAATGCTTTGTGTTTGAGAAAACAAAAAGTCTTTTCATGTCACTCTCCCCTCGCTAGGGCACCCCGCTGTGACTTACAGGCATGCGCATGGCCCCATAGTCCGGCTTGGTCACTTTTACCTCCTCTGGGTGCTACCTTGCAAGGTAGCTCCCCTGGTCTGGCCTGGGCTGCCCTGTCGCTTCTTAAACTCGCATGGTCCCGGATGTGCGTTGATCAAGCAGCCGTCTCTACTCCGTACCTACATTACATACAAACCCAAACGCCCCCTTTTGCCTCAAACCTTCCACTTGGGTAAACTTCGATTCTGTCTGATCTCCAGTGCGACCTCCATGCGACGAACTTCAGGCCTCTGACCCATGGCCGCCTAGTACTCGATCCGAAGAGAGAAGAAACAACCGCTCGGATGCCCGCCATCATCATAGATCAGATCACCCGTACTTGGTCCTCCAACAAGCAAAGCTAGCATCAGAGTTTGACACACGAGACACACCCATCCCCCCTCGACGTTTCTCCCATCTGATACACCAAAGTTCGCCCCCTCCCCCCCCCCGGGCTCCATCTCCACCGCCATCTCCCTGGACTTGACCCTGCCGAGAACAACCACCCAGCACCAGCCTCGGCAGACGGAGCGTAGCGGGACCCAATATTAGTCCTTGGGAGCCCCGCTGGCCGTGGGTTTCTTGGGATTCCCTCGCCTTTTCCTGCCTTTCCCTTCTTTCTTCTGCATCCGCTGGTCGATAGCCTTCTTTCATATCGATCTTTCTTTTTTTCGTGATACCTTCGATTCTACCCTTTCAGGCCCTCAGCCCAACCCGCAGGTCCGGAACCTCGCCCATTTTCGCCCTTCTTTTTTCGACGATAAGTTTTAGCGCTGTATATTTGTATTTTTTTTTTTTTGGGTTTCTTCTCTCCGCGCCGGGCCGCTCTTTCTGGACTCACTCGTCTGTGGTAATTTCATCGGCAAAAGGACAAGACGTAATTTGAGAGGACTTTGGGAAGCGTCAGAGCATCATCAGCATTTCAAAGCGCGTGTGATATTTTGAAATAGCACGGCAAGAGCATTTGGGGAATTCTTTTGGTCGTTACTTTTTTTTTGAGGGAAGGATCACCGAAGCAAGGAAACTTAATTGGAAACGCATCGGTCAATTTTCATCAGTCAATATGGGAAAGCTTATCAAGAACCACTGGGCGAGGCTCATCATCTTGGCCTCGGCAACTTGTGAGTTACATCTGATGAAGGGGGAAAACTACCAGACACAAATTGCTAACATGAAACAAACTGCAGACCAGATTGCCGCTGCGATAGAAGGGTATTTCTGGCCGAAGATTTTGTGGGATTTTCTCACCAAGACGCTCGATGGCGCTGTCAAGCCGATACCAGTCCTTCAGACCATCAACCTCGTCTGCGGCCTCTTCCTCCTTGCGTGGGAGTGGCCTCTCAACTTCATCGCCGGCACCAGCATCCACCGCAGTCTCGAAGCCCGCCTCGCCTTCCTTCCTCTGTCAGCACTCGCCGCCGCCCTGCTCTACCAAGGTGCCAATGCTGCTATCTACCAGCTGATCGGACTGGGGGTGTATTTCTGGGCTTACAGCGAAGGAGAGGTGCGTTTTCTTCCTTTAAAAAGAAACCTCAAACTGACAAGGAAAATAGATCATCTGCGCAAAGCCATGGACACTACCACAACGAGGCGGAAAGGGAAGCAGGGCCTAAAAGCGATTTTCAGGATTTACCAGAAATCAACCACAAATACAAAACCGCTTGTGCCAAACAAATACCAAACAGCCTTTTTTGTTCAATTACCTATAACCAAACGACGACGCCTCTCTTGAAAAGCGCCGGCGGTGTGAATATCAACTCTTTACCCCTTCGTTTGCCAACTTGTCACAACTCACTTCTCACCACATGCTTCTTACTGAGCCGAAGACGAATAATACCGATTCTGAACCCCAGGTGTCAGGTTAATTTGGGCAGGAAAGAGAGCATGGATGATTACGTGAGAGAACTGAGTAGTGTGGGAAAGTAGAGAGGGGAAAACCGTACATACGACAAATGATACCAGATCCGAATCTACTGGAAATCAATCCCAGTTTCGCCAATCTTAGAGGAGGAGAAGAGAAGGAGAGGTTGAAGAAGACGAAGAGGAGGTGCTGAAGAGCCGCCGCCTATTTTATGAATATACTAGTATTTTCTTTATTTCTATTATCACTATGAAATTTCTTCTTTTTCTCTCTACATGAACGACGGTGGCGGTGGGGTGTCATCTATTCGCATCTGCATGAGTGGAACAGGAGAGGGGGAGATACCAGAGGCAAAGGGGGAAGCGTCGGAGTAAGCGGGGTGTATATCGAAAGGATGTATTTCTGTACGTAAGCAAAGAAGTACAATATCTCAATTCTCAATCACAGTAAAGTATTGTCTTCAAACCGTAACCTCGTTGTCGCAAAATGAACTCATAACGATCTCATCTACCACATAAACCTCATCCTCCCCCTTCCACCTAACACTCGTTATTGCTGTGCTCAGTCAATCGCTATTCTTCCATGCAAATTCATGATCAAACTAGATCGCCAAAGCAATTGTTGCGGTGAGTGGTGGCACAGCGACAAAATGCAGTTTCAGTCAACAATCTTCCAAAAAAAGCCTTATCAACTCTCATCGACCGGCCTCGATCAACCATCCACCCTTTCATGCCCATAATCTCACCAAAGAATGGGGTCTACTGCAACTTCAGACACCAAATCTACAGCGACTCTCACTCACTCACTCACTCACTCACCACAACTCAAAATCCATTAATAGAACTTAGTTTTAAAGGTTGGCAAGAAAAGAAGACTCGTCAATGTTCTACAAAAGTCCCGGCGCTTCACGAATCAACTTTGTCACTCCAAACTTGAGACATCTTCCCGCAATCTGACTGGCCCACTCAAAACTTCTGGACGTTTTCGTCCGCGGAAGCGCCCAGCCAGCCTCTTGTCTCACATTCTCACCGGCGCAACCATCATCACGTGGCTCACAAGCGCCCAGCCTCATTCTGTAACACATCTTTCACCAACAAACGTATGCTCAACATCAAATTTCAGACGATCATTTCAGATCATGTCATTGTTTGGGGGTGGTAACTAAAGGTCACCCATTCCCTATAGAAACCGATACGCCCTTCGTGAATTATCCCCAATCCAGCGATTACCTTTCGCCCTCGCTCCAATGCAACGACCTCAATTCCGTGATTGCGTTTGGGAGTGGTATCGGTGCAACTGAGACTAATCGAAAGTATTAATGGGTAGGAAGCAGACCGTGACTGATCCCATCAGAAGGTGTGAGGCGAGATATTAGTCGCTTATCTGCCGCTGCCGATTGCGTTGGCATCGTTTCTGAAGCCCTGACGCTCTTGCAACTATACCAAATAAAACCGTTAGCACATCTGTCTCACATGATTCGGTGTGTGAATGAGTAATGCGTTCAGTTCATGAACCGGGCCTCCAGCAATGAAGTCAAAAATGAGATGATTGCCGGTTCCCAAAGATGGCCGGACTTGCACCCGGCGGCTCAATATGGGGCTCCGCAACCCACACTGTAAAGCGCAGTTTCGCGAGCCGCCTGGCCGCCAGCCCAACTTCATGCGTCTGAACCCAAACGGCGTAGCAGAAAGCTTATTCAAGAGGCTTCTCTCGAGGCTGGCGAGACGGTCGCCACGGCCGGATGACGGCAGTGGCTTGGTTTGACACGCTGGAGCGTTGCCTAATCCCTCGATTCCACCACCGAAGAACAACATAGGGAAAGGAAGGAGCAAACATCGCTTTCGGTCGCACATACCTCAAACTCCTGCAGTGTGCCCTTCTCCAAAATCTTGATCACAGCCTCATCCTCATTGGAGGTACCGAACTCGTTCTCAAGAAGGGCATTTGAAGCACCCTCGAGTCTGCCGTGAGGGCCGTGGCTGTTTGTCCTGTTAGTGCTCGAACACAGTGGGAAAAGAACTAATTGCGTCATTGACGTTGCACAAGCCGACATAAGGCGGGGTAAATTGTGGAGGAAAAACTCACCGATGAGTAGCAAAGACCTTGAACGAAGAAACGACCTGGGCGAGGGGGATCGATCTGTCAGAAACCCATTTCTGGTAGTCGTCGGCGCTGTCGACAACGACGACGAAGTCATCGTGCTCGCCCTTGAAGAAGACCTTGGCGCGGGTAGCCTCTCCACGAGTCATTTTGGCAGTTTGCTTTGTGGTGGTACTGAAAAAGAGGTGTAATTGATAGGGGTACTTGTTGCGAAGATCGCAAGCTGATTGTTCGTTGATAGAGGTGGTTGTTCGTAGTTGGTTGGGTGCAAGTTGCTGTGGCTGGAGGATATCAAGTCAGTTGATTTGTTGGCGAGGAAGAAAAGAAGTCCGAGTCTATTTGCTAACCTTTTTAATACTTGCAGAAGAGATCCTTAAAGTTCAGATTTTGTCGTTGATGGATTGGAATTGTGTGTGGGAGTTGCTTTGTTCGCTCTTGCTCTTCATATAAGAAAGCAAAGGGCGGCTCCGACAAACTACGTCATAGGTGACGATTGAGCTTGGTTCCTAATCTGGCAGGAGCGGCCCGCAATTTGATTCACATGGTGGATCTCTGCCCCGCAATAGCCGGCGGCACTGAATGAATAAGGTCAGCCCCGCCAGATTTACGGCACTCTTGGCAACGTCTGACTACGTGAATTGCGTCATCCCACGAGCTGTCAAGGAGGGAGGAAAGCCGACTTCATTCCAACCGATGCTCCGCCGCCTTAGGAAGCTTCATGAGGGACACCGATTACAGATCCAAAAGCTTCCAGAATATGGAGCATTCACCAGCTGGGGTCAGATTGGGAGATTCAGCCTCATACTGTACACTACCATATCAAACCCAGATCTCCTCTGCCCTCCACAATCGAATCTTCCATATTCACGCCGCCTCCCGAGTTTGTCTAACCCATCTACGTCACTGCATTATGTTGCTCCTTGAATCGCTGGAACACTCCGATGGAGCACTAGAGTAGTATAAAATTGACAGCTGGCTCAACAAACATCTCACGTGTGTACCCGTCGCCCTTGGCAAGCACTTGTAACTCCCGAATTTTAGTCATCTTGACAGTGCTATCGTTCGACATGCCCGCCATGACTAAATTATAATTACAAACTCCTCCCAAGTAAACAGGACAGCCACCCGTATGGTATTCCGCAAAGAGACGCCGTAGTGATGAAGCAACCAATAAAGAGGGGGTATCATATACTTTTCAAAACCTAATTGACCAAAAACCAAAAAAAAAAAAAAAAAAAAAAAAAACCTCATGCTTGCTTCTCATGTAATGATTACTTCCATCCTCTTACTGTACCTCACCGAAAAAGAAAGCTTCGAATACCCACCACGGCCTCACGATGAAGGACCCCAACTTTTGCCCATCGGCTCGCAAGTTTCTGAGATCGAGAGGATGTCTTCCCTACCGAGCCTGGAGGCGAAATGAACCTGTTCTCCTTCTCCAGATCTTCCCGGGACAACGACGCCTCGCTGAAATGAGACTTTTGCAAGCTCGGTCGCCGAGAGCTGTTTGTAGATGACTGCAGCACACCTACCATCGGTGTACAAGGTCGTGACTGGCTCCTTTCTTCCTCGTATAAGACTGATATGCGTGTTGTCTTTCCGGCCGTGCCATTGTTGAATCGCTCTTTCACCATCGTCGCAGCGAAAACCTCCGTCGTGGTCGACTCCCATTTCTGTTCTGGCCCCGTTGCCAGCAACAAGGAGCTGCTTCTCTCTGCTTCATCAGGAATGACCGAGAGCAAAGACATACAGGAATCTTCTGACTTCTGACGTACTGATGTTGTTGCTGTTGTCGTTGCCGCCACCGCCGTTTGGACAACACCACCCTCTCTATTATTCCGTGCGGTGGCCTCCTCCTCGGTGGTAACACTCTTTTGCAAGCTTGCAAGACTTGCTGAGCGCTTCGTAAAACCACTCGCGATACTCACGACGCTTAGCTTCCGCATCACTGACGATGCCGACGACCTAACAAGGTGCTCGCTTCTGGATCGGGCCGTTATCCCGGGAAAGGGCAGTATGTCCCGGGTCCATACATCTGACATGAGAGCCTCAAGCCGGGCCCTTTCGCCACGGGAAGGTGCTAATACCGGGATGCGATGGTTTGTGGCCAAAAGGGATTGCGAGCGGTTGATTTGGGAGCTGTAGCTCGACGTCGGCGCGTCTTTGATGACGCTCGTGTTTTTGAGGATGACTTGACACAGTGGAGACCTTGGCCCTACCGTGGTTGCTCGATGTATCGATATTCTCCTGGCAATGGTTCCTGTCGTATTGTAAGTGACTGCTAATGCCATCGTCACGGCCTGTATACGCTTACCTGGCTTTCTAAAAACAGTCCCCAGAGTTTTGATATCCAGCGAGAGTGAGCTGAAGATCGTCGGTTGCATCACGTCTTGATCGGGGATACTCAAAGCTCGACTACTGAGCCGAGTACGCCATTCCAGCTCCTCCTTCGGCGTGCAGGCGGTGAGAATCAATTCATACAGTTGGTTGTCACACAAAAAGACAATCTTCCACGAATACGGCGCCGTGTGACACTGGAGTCCTGTACACTGCCGTTAGCATTCCCCAACCTCAACCACAAGGGACTCCTGCCATTGGCGTGCCTACCTCGACCGTTATCTACCTCCTCCACCTTGATGTTGGACAATGCGATGCACGCCTGAATCGTGTATACCTGGTCGATCTTACTAGCTGTCGCGAGGCAAAACCACTCCTTGTACAGGAGCGCCACCATGTACTGCCCGCTCACCCCTTCTTTGGATTGCCAGCAGACATGAAGGGCACCGCAAAGCTGAATGTGGCCGAAAGACCGAATACGGTTCTTGGTAGTCGCATCAAGTTGCTGTATATTGTAAGCATGCATCAGACAACAGGGCGGTGAGATACCTACCTGATTGGGAAATGCAAGCCTGTCCTGGAGAATCCATGTTCTCTCCAACACCGTCCGCACTCGCGGGTCGTCTGTGGCCCGGTTGATCTCGGCGGTTGCCTCACGTAGCCTGATAAGCGTGTTTTCAATCTCCATGTGCGAATAGGGACAGTCCACCACGGGTGTATACTTCAGCAACTCGGAGAAGAGCAATGGGTATTTGCATACCCGTTGGATCGGCTGCCCACGTTAGCCTCCATGCTTTGAAAACGCAATCTACAGCACCAGGCAGCCTTACTTTGACAAGAAGGTCGCCGATCGTTAGACTCTTCTTTTTTGAATGATCGCCCTGGCCATCAATTGAGCCTACGGACGCTGCCAGAACTTCCAAGCCTTTCTGATACGACTGCCACCCTGGCATTGTCCGATGTGCCGATGCGACGTCCTTGATCATGAGCTCGTACTTGGCCCCGTACTCTTCATAGATAAAGAATCGATTCATCTGAAATTGGTCTTTGGTTAGGCCACAGGTTTCCTGTGGTAGAAACAGGAACTGGAGCGTGCCGCTTACCTTATTTTTGAAGATTTTTGCAACTTCAGCTACCGTTTGTGGCTCTGCGAGTAAACCAGGAACATCTCGTAGCCATGCTACCCCGTCTTTGTCCTCGGGAACAGCATCAAGACTCCTCCAGCGCTGGTGGCCGTGAGCGGCTTGGTTGACTGGGGGAGCCTGGAGCGGAATATCAAGATGAGAGTATTCGGAATGAGGGACTGCTCGATGCAGCTCTCCTAGCATTTCCTCATGCAGCTCCACAATGTCGGTCAAGTTCCGGTTGATGGTGGAACGTATGGCGACGGGCAGCGTTGGTAGGGAAGCCAAAATTGTGACATAAACCTGAAAGGCTATTAGATACTTTTAATCCAGCTAGAGACACTAGGAGAAACCCACATTCATGAGAAACCTCACATCCCCAATGTAGCTTTCCTCGGTGCTGATCAACTCCTCCAATATTCTACGTCTCTGTAAGGATCTTTCGATGACGGCAGGGTCCAGCACCACCTGTCGTTCCTGACAAAAACTGTCTTCAGAAAGCCGTGCTCCCGAGACGGAAGCTCTGCTGCTGCGGTCCGCCCTTGAGTGGCCACGAGACGATCGAAGCGTGTTTTTCCGCGAGCGTGTCAACACACTAACGCTGGTCAGAGATATACTGGCGCTTTTGACCGCTGACACAAAGTTGAATGACGAGTCTGACGAGTGCCGATAGTGCCCTGAATCCCACGTCATCGAACTTCTTCCCTCCGTGTCGACACAGCATGGTGTGTTGCTGCCATCCCCTCCAAACAGTTCCTGACGACGCAACGCCCGTTTATGTAATGTCTTTATCCATTTCTGAAACGGCTTGATCGGTTCAGACGCTGGCGGCTGGTCTTGACAAAAATCGGCTTGGGTGGCGTCCTGGTGGATGTATACTTTCTTTTCTAAGTCCTGCTCTTGCACCGCGGTGTCCATGGCGCTGATGGCATCCATGACATGAATCTTATCCAAAGCACACCAATCCTCGGTTCTCCCCACGCGTGCCTCCTCTTCATCCGTGTAGTCGGTCAGCCTGTCCCTGTCAGGGGTAAGACCATGGAGCGCACCAGACGGGAGGAGCGAAGAGAGCGATATAGTATGAATATCCGTGAGTGACATTATGCAAGGTCGAGGTCCAAGAAACAAAGATTCAAAACTGTCTTCCAACAAGCCGGCTGGAGGGGAGAAGTCCAAACACAGCGAACCAGCAAGGGGTGGCGTCTACCGGTCAAATCAAAACATGATGCACCGGAGAGAAAGAAGAAGAAAGAAGAGCCCCAGCAGTGTAAAATGATGTGTTACTAGCGTTGGAGAGAGACGGAGATGGTTTTGGCTGAGCAAAACGAAGAAGCAAGAAGGTGCAGAGATTGATCGGCCCCCGACATTGGAGGCGCCGGGCACGTACTGAGGTTCAGTCTTTTGGCCAGGCGGAAGGAACATGTGGTCTAATCTCCCCAAACGGAAACTGTGGTTTCCAACTCCCGGATTGGGGATTCGGGTGTTTGATGTTTGAGCTTAATGTGTTCAACCCGCCAGAAACCTGAAAGTCAACAGAGAGGGCAGCCACGGCCATCTTCGTCAAGACAGGGCAAGGCGAGGCGCCTGGGCACCCTGCGGCCGGTGACGAGCACTTGCTCAATGCATCAAGCAACGGCAGTAAAAACATCAGAGACAGCAGCAGCGGCGAGCTGGCAGCGAGAATCATGCAGAACGCGGGTCTGATTGGAGCGCCATCCGGACTGCCACGACGGCCACCTCCTAGCCACATCTCCTGTCCGATTGGACCCGGAAGCGTTTGGGCAGCATCAATGACGACGCGAGAAGATATCAAAGCGTTGGCCGATCACGCCGATATCTGCCAAAAAGACCCGTTGCACAAGGCTTTTTTCAGCCTAGAGATATCTCGAACAGAAAGAACATCAACATCGGGTCTCCGCGGAATCCTTTCCAGCTTCGGAATTTCCAAGACGAATAGGCAGTGCCTGGAGGAGTGATAACTGAGACAGCTGGACAGAAAAGAGAAGACGATCTGGAATGCACAATTCGGCATCTCAATCTTGCGACGGCGCATGGATCAACTGCCTGCATATCTCGCGAAACTGCATCGAAGGTGTGAATGGTGTTCCAGCTCTGGTGTGAGTGGATGTTGGATAGATGAGACGGGAAAGGCGATTGCTGCTGGGGGTCCCCTGTTGTACCGCCGGAACGGGACGTGCTTCCAGGGTGGGTGGTGGGGAGAAGGGCGCGGGGATTCACTCGCCGAGAAGGCGAACGCGGCGGGGGTGATGGTTGCTACCCCGCCAAACCTAGCATTCCAGAGCTGTAGAACTGAGAGATCCGCCGAACGCGTCATTGGTGGGAGGCTGATTTGTGTGATGGAAGCTTCCCCAAATTCCGAGCTTGAGAAGATATTCTATTTCCAATCCAACAAACCACAACCTCATAAATTACAGGTATCGCCGAACATCATGAGTAACCTCCATGCACCGACGGTCCCATCAGGGCCAACCACCGCCCCCGTCACCAATGGCCATGCAACACACTTGTCCATTCAAGAGCTCCAACGCAAGAAGGACAATATCGAGGCCGAACTCAGAGCACTCGGTGGCGTGCTGGACTCGGTGCGTCGTCGCACAACTTGTATGAGCAATGCGCTTCACTAACCAGAAGTACGCAGCATGGTGTCGACATGAACACGAGTCTCCTTACCCACGATGGTTTCCCCCGAGCCGATATTGATGTGGCGCAAAGTACGAATGCCGAGTGATGGCACTTGGATTAGGACAGGCCAGAGCTGATACCCAGCCCATAGTTCGAACCACAAGAGCGCGCATCATCCATCTTCGAAATGACTGGAAGGACCTGATGGCCTTGATCGAGAAGCGCCTTCATGAGCACTTTGCCAATCTGGAAGACAATGACGACGATGCAACAGTAAACGATGTTACAAACGTCACCGTTTTTCTTCCACAAGACTCGATACCCGAAACACCTGACCCGGCCTTTGCCAAGGTCAACACAGTGGTGGAGAATAGCCCTGCTGCAACGGCCGGCCTCAAGCCTGGGGACTTAATCCGCAACTTTGGCTATGTCAATGGAGAAAACCATGACGGCCTCCGGAAAGTTGTCGAGTGTGTCCAAGGCAATGAAGGAGTAAGTGTCATCCTGTGTTATCAGCTCATATCATTGCGTTGCTGGCTACGGAGGAGCATAGCTGACTCTCCAAAGCAAAACATTCTTGTCAAGGTTTCCCGAACAAGTGGAGGAGGAGGTCACCCACAAGAGTTGAGGCTGACATTGATACCACGTCGTGACTGGGGCGGCCGGGGTTTGCTGGGCTGCCATATCTTGCCACTGCAGGTGTTGTAGTTGAGGAGAATTCTAGATACGCTTTGGGCACGCTCCGAGCTTTGGGCCTTGAGTCACACCTAGTGTCGGCCTAAGAGGGATAGTGAAATCCCCTCAGGCTCGGATTGCATACCTTGGGATCAGGCACCGCCTCACATTTCCAGGGCATGGCACACTGGAGCCTGGCAGCGACTACACTAAAAGCAACAGCAGCGGGATGGTAACAGCCTGATAACGGCCATCTACAGGGTATGATACGCTCCTAGGCAGGGACCAAGCTGACTAATAACCTGCTTAATAACACAGATTAATCAACTTTAAGTATGGGTGACTGCGAGACATGCCTCAGTACCCCTGTTGCAGTACCTAATCCGGCAGCAGGGAGTGGAGTTCTCTCTCCATGAGGCTCACAAAGAGACGTTTGTTGACACCGGAGGAGCTTAGCCGGCTGCTTAGAGAAAATGTTGACTATGAGGCTGCCCAATCTTGTTACCAAGCAAGCTTCAGTCTATGCCCTTTGCCTGGCGGCAATAAAAAGTGGGATGGGATGTCAGAGCTTTCCATTGAAGTGAATCCAGGTTCCTCCCAATTCGCCGCACTGACCAGTCTTTCACGTGACTCTACCACCCCGCCGCCCAACGAGTTTTTCGTCAAGGCTGCTGCGGTTCCAGCAGCTGCCTTTTGAAAACAACAACCATCTCCCCCGGTGCCACTTCTTGCAACCCGACCACTGTCAACTTTTCCCGCTTCCCCCACAGGCCAATAGGTGCGTATTCCATCGCCAACACCCTTCTCAGCCATCTCTACCGGTCATCAGCCCCGTCAATCACTTCTTCTACCCTTGCCTACAAATACCCCTCCATCAACTTGGCTTGCAAAAACTAACGTGGGCGTGCCCAGACTCGTTGATTTTCTTCGTTCTATCATCACACATCACACCATGGCTGAGGCGCAAACTATTCCGACCTTCAAGCTGGTCCTTGTCGGTGATGGCGGTACCGGAAAGGTTAGTTCGATTCACCATCCTCGTCGTCGACCGATCCATACACGTCCCTATCACGATCGCATCGACGCCGACTGCGGGGTTGCTAGTGTGGATGGTCATCCCAATCGGTTGGGTAGCATATGCTAACATCGCGACACTGGCATTAGACCACCTTCGTCAAGCGCCATTTGACTGGCGAGTTCGAGAAGAAGTACATGGCCACCCTCGGTGTCGAGGTTCACCCTCTTGCTTTCACGACCGTAAGTCCTTTCTCGCACGTGGGCAAGCTCGTTCTTGCGCCATTAGACTTTAGTGTGTGGCCCGAGTCTAACCCGCTTGCAGAACTATGGTCAGATCCAGTTTGATGTCTGGGATACTGCCGGCCAGGAGAAATTCGGCGGTCTCCGTGATGGTTACTACATCAACGGCCAGTGCGGTATCATCATGTTTGACGTCACTTCCCGTATCACCTACAAGAACGTTCCCAACTGGCATCGTATGTTCCTCTTTTTGCAGCGCCCAAAATGGAGGGCATTGAATTAGATATTGACTGCTGCTATCAGGTGATCTTACCCGTGTCTGCGAGAACATCCCCATCGTCCTCTGCGGTAACAAGGTCGATGTCAAGGAGCGCAAGGTGAAGGCCAAGACCATCACCTTCCACCGGAAAAAGAACCTCCAGTACTACGATATCTCTGCCAAGTCCAACTATAACTTCGAGAAGCCCTTCCTTTGGCTCGCTCGCAAGCTTGTTGGCAACCCCGGCCTTGTATGTTTTCTCCGTCATATCCACACATCAGACTACGAGTTACTAATACCCTGCTTAGGAGTTCGTCGCCGCCCCTGCGCTCGCCCCCGCTGAGGTTGTCGTCGACCAGGCTCTCCTTGCCCAGTACGAGGCCGAGCTCACCCAGGCCGCCCACGAGCCCCTTCCCGACGATGATGATGACCTCTGAGCGGCTCGAACCATGTGTGGCTTAGTCAAGCTCATGGGGGGTGGTTGAGGATGATAATGCCCGTAATGAAGGATATCTACCACACACAGATGGCAGGCAGGCAGGCATTGGGATGGGAAAGAGCGAAATACGATTTACGTATCGGAAGGTTGAGAGACGTCGGTTCAGTATCTTGAGGAAGAGCGGCGGTCAAATATTTCTTTTTTGACGATTGGTTTCAAGCAAGAACCAATCAAGGACCAACTCGACGAAATACGGAGGTAGATCTGGGTTTTTTTTCTGCATTGCAGTTTGCTAGGTAGATCAATTTGAGACATAGTCTCGCAAGGCAATCATTCTTTACCCCTCCCTCAAGAAGTTGAAGGTTTCGGTTTTTTATTGTGAACCTGCTTATGAATACTACCCAGCGATGCCCACCCCGCCGCTAGTGTCAACAAAGGGAAAGTCAAGGGGCCAATGTTTGGGCGGTGAAAGTGAAGGTGAAGGCGGTGAGAGCCCGGCTGTCGAATGAGCGCTGGGGCGCGTCATGACATCAAACCTCGGGTTTTCGATGTCCTGCATGCAGGCAAGAGACGAGATATGCTTTGTCAGCAGTGTTGGCCAGATAAGCACGCCAAGCTCCCAGTTTGGACCTGTGGAAATTAATTCAATTGTTGCTGGCTGGTGTGGCATGTTGCCTGGCAACGGGCGATTGATATTTACAAATATCAAGGATTATCACCCGTGAACCCTACCACCATCACATCAAAAGGTTATCGATCAACCAATCGGATGCCATTGTTACATGACAGCTTTCCATTACCTGAGACGAGTTTTTTATACAGTGCATCTTATCGTGATGCTGTGGCGTTTAGTAACACGCGAGTAGTCTATTGTTGTTTGAGTTTGAAATCGGATAGTCAGTGTAGGGAAGAGGGGAGTTAGAGGTCAGGTTGGTATGTTTTGTATTGGTATCCGAGTGAGTAAGTGAGTGACTAAGATAAGTGGTAAATGTTCAAGAAACCTATGCCGCATGAGTTTGTAAGAATAATGACCGTTGACATCCTTCGAAAAACCCTTGATCAAGAACGCCTCTGCTCCTGCTCCAGCTCCCTCATGTTAGTGATGGAAGTGGCTATATAAACTGATAGCTGCGCATGGATGGAGTCGTAAAGTGAAAGCCTATATCCCTTCCCATGGTCTAGCTCTGTTGTTTATTGACCTTCTTCATCTGCACCCTCCTACAAGAAACTTGTGTAAATGAAGGACGAGAAACCAAAGGCAACCTGAACGAAATATAACCGTTGATGGATAGAGACGTAGTCAAAAAACCCAAGCAAGCAAAAAGGAAAGGTGCAAAACCCACAAGAAAAAAAGGATTTTTAGAAAAAGCCAAATATAGCAATTATGGTATATATATTAAGCCAAAAAGATGATAAAATGGTTATTGAAATATTGGTGCCATCCCATCCAAGCGCTTTACCACACATTTCGCCCCGCAATAAAACTATAGTACCAACTCAACAAACAAAACTCCACATATATATAACGAGACATCATCACTTCCCAATCCCCAATCATCACTTTAGATACCAGGCCTCGAGAAATCCGGCCCCTCGGGCCAGTTACCCAACGCACCTGGGTCACCACCAATCCGGATATACTTCCCAATCGCTGGCACCCCGCCGTCCAGTACAAACATCTGATACCACCCTGGCGGCGCAATGTTCACATTCGGCGGTGCGTCCACCGTGCAGGCTGTGCCAGCGCACGAAACGCGGGGCATCAGCGTGCGGGCACCCATCGAGTTGCCGTGCGTGCTCGACACAGAAGCCAACAAAGTGACGGTAATCGGCCCGTTGCGCTGGGCCACGCCAAGGGTAAAAGGGATGTTGGTCTGATTGTAGGTCCAGTCCTTGTTCGCGATGGAAAAGGATGGACGAGGCAACCCGTTGAGGAGGTAAGGTGGGATGAAGACCTCGACGCGGTACTCATCAGGATAAACGCCGTCTTCGGGGTTGGAGCCCGAGATGAGAACCCGGCCGTCGAGGAGGGTGATGGCCTCGGAGTGGTACATGCGGGGGATGGTGGTGTTGGCCATGACGGTCATGCGGCTGTGGACGGGCTTGGTGGGGTCGTAGAGGACGGCGTTGAGGTTGGGGGTGTTGGCCAGGCCGAACCCGGCGACGCCGTGCTTGGCGCCGTTGACGATGAGGTAAGTTCCGTCCGGCAGTGGGGACATGCAGGACATGACGCGCTTGGAGGGCATGCGCTCGATGGTCCAGACTGGATTGGGGGCGTCGGGGTAGGTGGAGACGCAGTTATCGAGGGCGTTGGAGGTGCCCTCGGTGGAGCCGCCGCAGACGAGGTAGCCGAGGTAGTCGGTGTAGGGCCATCTCTGGGGGAGGAGGACGGCGGCGCCCTCGAGCGGGTAGGTGCGGCCGCCCTTGGGGTCGTTGACGGCTCCGGGAGCGTTGGGGAGGACCTTGATGGTGGCGAAAGTGACGGGGTTGAGTATGCGGGCCTCGTTCCAGTACTGGACGAAGATGCCGCCGCTGGGGAGAACCGAGAGGAAGGGGTAGAGGTTGTTGGGATGGGTGCGGGTGAGCCATTCCATTTCCAGGGGAGGGGTGCCGGTGGAAGGAAGGAGCTCGATGGTGGGCTCGGCAGCATCATTGGCACCGATGGAACCGCCGATAACGAGGATGGAACCGTTGGTCATGATCATGGCGGTGGGGTACCAGCGACCTCTTTGCAGGCTGAGCTCCCAAACATTCTCTTCCCAGTCGTTGGTGCCAGGGACACCAGGAGATCCGTCAGGCCAGTAGATGCGGGTGCCCTGGAGGGACTCGCCGGACCAACCGCCGACGTTGAGCTGACGACCGGCCTTGTCGGGGAGGGTCACACCGGCAGCACAGAAAACGTCTGTCTTGATGTGGAGCTCACGGAAAGTAAGAGTCTGCATATCGAGCTCGTAGACACCAGTCTCGTTGCCAGGGCCAGTGCCACCCTTGGAGATGAAGGAGACTTTGCCGGTGATGGTTTCCTGGGTGATGAGCGGGCAGTTGACGCCATTGACCAAGTGCTGGTATTGACCGGCACGGTAATCCTGAGGGAAGCCCCAGTTGTAGAAGGGGGTACCGGTCCAGAAGTAGGTAGTCAGGCGACCGAGACCACCGCAGATGGCCGAAGCGTTGCCAGCACAGGGGATGGCGCACTCGGTCTCTGGGCGGAAGGTAGCCCCAGCGGTAGCAATATTGGGCGGATCACCGCAGTAGCATTCCTCACCGTACTCGAGACCAGCAGCGGCGTAGCCAAACTCTCTGCATCTGTTCAGACACATGTTAGGTGTCATGATGCCAGGGAAGAACATCTGCCAGTACAGGGTGCGCTTGTTGTTGACATTGTCCTCAACGCAGCCTTGGTACTCCCACGAACCGTTGAGACCGCGGGTCTGGGGGGCTGGGGGCTGGTAGATCTCAGGAGGGCCATCAGACACAATGTTCATGCGGTCACCGGCACCGCACTTCTGGGTCGGGTTTCCAGGGCAGTTCATGCTGCACTGAGCCTCGGAGGTGGTCACGCCGCCATTGTAGATGGCGTTTCCGCAGAAGCACTGCTGGGTGTACTGAACACCACTGATCCTGTAGCCGCCAGCCAGGCAGCGGTTCGCACACTCACTCTGGCTGTTGGTTGGGCTGTCGACGAGCTGAACGGGGAGAATGCGACCCTGGGCACCATCGATCCAGCATCCTTGATAGGACCAGCCTTCGGGAAGACCAGTCACAACAGGAGGTGGCGAGGTTGTGGTTGGTGCGGCGGAGGTTGTGCCGGAGGGAATGGAAGTGCCGTTCCTGGCATAGACCGACAAGCGGTTACCGGCGCCGCAGTAGTTGAAGGGGTTGCCGGCGCAGGTCATGCTGCATTCACCGGCGGGGGCCACAACGGAACCGATAGTGAAGCTGTTGCCGCAGTAGCATTCCCTAGCGTATTCGACTCCAAAGTAGGTGAAGGCTGAGCAGAAGGCCTGGCAGGACTCGAGGGTCATATCATCGGAAGCATAGGTAGCACCGCTCAGGGCACGAGGGCCGGGAGACTCGGTGTAGCAGCCATACCAGATGTAGTCGTCTCCAACAGTGGCGGGCTGCGATGGCCCGGAAGGAGTAGGACTGGGAGGGGGAGGAGGGCCGGTAGAGACGCTGTTCGTCGCAGTGGTGGCTACGGCAGGTGGGCTGGAGGTTGAAGATGGGGTGTACTGGTTCTGGTAGTTGTATACATTGAGACGGCTGGGGCCACCGCAGAACTCGGTAGTGTTGCCGTTGCACGTCATACCGCAGCCGCTGGTGGCAGGGGCTCCGCCGTTGGAGATGGTATTGCCGCAGAAGCATTCTCCGCCGTATTCAACGCCCGCAAGAATGTAGTTGGCTGCAAGACAGGCAGCTGTGCACTTCTCGACAGTCATCTCACCAGCAGGAATGCTGCCGATCCCGTGGGTGAGAGTGCGACCCGTAGTCCCTTCCGAATAGCATCCCATATGCGTGAAGCCGTTGACGCCGGGATTCGCTTTGGGGCCCAGGTCTTCGGTGGTAGAATAGAGCGAGAGTCTGCTTCCCGCACCGCAAGGCTGCGTTGTGTCTCCGGAACAGGCCATGTTGCAGACCGAGTCCGCAACTTGGGCAGCCGCAGGAGCAATACTGTTACCGCAGAAGCTATACCAATTGTTAGCATGATAAAGCTCCGTACATTTCCCGGTCGGAATAGGGTACTCACCATTCTACACTATACTCAGTTCCGGCAAATTTGAAGCCGCGATTCTGGCAGTAGCTGATGCATGTCTCGGCGGTCATATGGGTGCCGTTGACATAGCCGCCGCCGGTGAGGGTCCGCCCCGGAATATCTGTGTAACACCCTTCATACTGCCATTGCCCTGGAAGAGCGGTGGGGACTGAAAGTTGAGCGAGCGAGAGTGTGAACTGGTCAGGTCATGAATGCGTCAGTAACCTTTGTGCCTTGCTGCCGCCGTGATCCATTTTCCGAGTCCAACATACCGAAGAAGCAGCGAGCAGAGAGGAAAAAAGAGCCCTGGATGGTGAGGCCTTCATGGTGAAGACTTGTACGCCCAGTGAAGGACGTCAACACCGACTTTAACGAACGACAGGGTTGGAATAACCGTAGGGCAGATAAAAGGAAAAGCCATCGAAGATGTGTGGGGGAGGCCATCTCTATATGTATCACCATCCAGAGCTGTCAACCGGGGTCTATGGTAGGATCCATCTCACTCCTCGCTCGCCGAGGCTACGATGTGGGCGTATTGCGGAAATGGCCATCGCGAGCCATGGGTAGCACAGACAGCAACGCTGCTCCTCTCTGCTGGGAACAGGAGGAACCAGGGGCCCCGCAGTGCTAACACCTTTTGGGGACACGCGACTGGCTAAGCCCAGCTAGCACCTTGGTCTGGGCATGGAAAGAAGCGAGAGCTCTGGTGGGTCATCTCGTTCGACAGACAAGCAAGGTTACAGGGGGTTGTTTTTCCAGCGAAAGGGGGGTCAGTGAGACAGGGGTGCTGTGCACATCAACACTTCCACTTCTGCCTTTTTGGCCCAAGAATGCAGCAGCAATACGGATGGAGTGTGGTCCCTGATGGTCGCAACGGTCAGGTTGCTGCTGCTGCTGTTGTTGCTACGGCTAATCTTGGTTGAACATTTTTAGTCAACCATGCTTTTTTGTACAGCAGATCAGGGTGGATGTGATGATGTTGATGTGAGTGGCTCAAAAACATCAATTCCTTCTGACATTGTGACTCGTGGTCGGCACTTGGACTGGAACCACAAGGGGGAAATGACAAGCGCCATGATAGGATTTTCTCTCAGTGGAGTGGCTGTTGAGGGCATTTCTGCCGCTGGGTTGAGCCTTTCACTGACCTGGAATAGCTCTCAGCTGCTAAACCATCTAGAACCTCGAAAGCTAGCTGGCCATATGGGAACTCCAATGATCCGGGCGGCATTGAGTTGGACCGGACAGTCGGAGAACGCCATGGTCACCGCTGGGCTGAAGTGTCGGCATGTTGATGTGGAAATTTTGTCTCGCCAATGACCAGCTCCGGTCCAGGCTTCCATTGCCCCTCAGCGCATGGAGATTGGGAATTGCTGGAAGCCCCCCCCCCCCGTCCGTAGTCAAGCCATCGGCCATCACCAAGTCATTCCTGGCAGGGAACGTGCCGGTGACGGTCTCGGCTAACTAGGCCTAACCTGTTCATGACAAGCCCGTTTTTTAAGACGGGAGGCCGATGCTCAATGCACACACCGTCGTCTTCTGTGTCACCAGCCAACTCGGTGGGCTGTGGGGATCAGATCATGCGGGATACGAGGACGGCGCGGTGCTGATGTTGTTTTGCTGTTCTGATCAGCCCGGTCCAATAAATGCCAGTCCGATGACGCTCCTCAGTGATCCGACTTGGAGTCGGGGATCTGGAATCTTTAGAATTCGCGAAATTCGACAGGTGAGTCCAGTCCGAGTTCACACGTGTTGGTCCACTGGAAGATCCATCAGAAAGGTCCAGCTATTCGGGACTATTGAAGAGGGGTCCCTGCTGCTGGGACCAGCCGGCGATCACTGTTGATGGAGGCGATCGTCCGGTTCTTCTTGTTGCTCCGTTTCCCCTTTTGAGCAACTGAACCAGGGGCATGATAACTTTATTTCAGTGACTTCCCTTGTTGGGTTGATTTGATTGGACATGCGGCACGGACGCTCTTCGGATTCTGGTACCTTTTTCGACGACGTTCAGCAGACAGTCATGCCATTCTCACCGCTCAAGGCCGCGGCGATTCGCTGATGGTCGCATCTCGCTGTTCGCTCTTCTGACTGGAATAAGCCAAATGCGAAGGGCTATTGCCCAAACTGCAGCTGAGAGGATGGAAGAGGCATGGTTCGATCACCACTGCCACCTGCGACCCCACCCCCTACCCACTCCGTGGTCAGCCCTGCAATCATCACCATCCACAACCGCCCCTGCCGACTGTGCCATCTTTGAGCACTCACTGACCTTGACCATCCCGGATCAGTACCGTACCAGACACCAGAACTCTCTGGATTTTTGCCCGCCAACTTTCACGTCTCACAAACGGCGTATGTTTATGTGCCAAGATCGCCAAGCACTTCTCCGGAATGGCAGCAGCCGATATTGAAATCTGGGGATGTACGGAACGGCGGGCGGACTGTTATCAGTCTGTAGATGTCGACTTCCCCACGGGGCTGTAAAGCCAGTGGGATGCAAGACATTGTCTCAAAGAGGCTGTGTGGTAAGTGGGGGTTTGATATTTTGGTCGACTGCAATATGTACAGTACACTGAAGCACCCATTTGGCAAACCTCGGCCTCGGGCACTCTGACACTCAAATTCTCGCCAAGTTTGATCCAAGTCCGCCAATGTCCATGCAGTAAGAGAACACAAGTCCCTGATAGACCTTGCCGTACAGCACATCCAACAAAACAGAACTCATGCAGGCTCCTGCACAATCCATTACTGACGCAGTCACCGCAGCAATATCGATACAACTTAAGACTTAGTCCGGGCTGCTGTTGCTTCTTGGAGATAACTTCGGTCTTCAGACCATCTGAGGACAGGATCCACGGTTTACCTCCAACCTATTTTTGGCTACCATGTGCTGGCCTCGGACCCTGACAATAGTACGTAACGAGAGCGGAGTTGAGTGGACGTTAACAAAGTCTCGGCGGGCGGTTCTGCGGAAAATTTGTCTCTCGAACTCCATGCCTCCTTGGTAGGTGCCCGATGAGCGAGAGTCAGTAAAGGTGTTACGGAGCACAGCATCATAATCCGATGCTGGCTTTCGGGCCTGGTTAGTAACACGAGTCTTGCGGTCAACAAAAGGCATACAAACTGGGCGGATCACCATCCGTTCTCATGTCAACACTATCAGTTTTCGACAACTTTGGATTTTACGACTCATATTTCGAGATCACTATCGGCGTATCGCACTTTCGATTTCCCATGTTGGTCGCCCCCCTGTCAGCTCATTGGAAGGAGTAAGCCACCTTGGCGGACCCCAGACGCCTAAGAAAATATCTGGTGCATCCCTCATGGCTCGTATCCATCTGCAAACCAGCTCATCAACAAGCCAGTCACACATAAGCCGAGCTTCTTGGGCTTTATGCCCTGCAACCCAACTCATCCACTTGGACTCCTCTCTTCTTTTGCAACTCTGAATTGGTAGTCATACCGCTATGCCCAAGCAAAAGAAAGAGGCCGTTGCAAATTTGCCAAGGTTGGTGGTGGCTGAGACAAGTTCGCAGTCTGGCCCCCATCTGAACAGACCTTTGGTAACCGCTTCATCAAAATGAGATCCCCGGCGAGGCGCTACTGGGGTTTAGGTGACACGAAACTCACAGCAAGACATTCCAATGACAAGTTTGAGCAACCGAAGAGTTCTTTCGAACCTTCCGGAGGCCAACCACTAATCTTTGACATGAGATCGTCTCATCACCAAAGTCTTGTGGACCTTTTTTTTTTTTTTTGTTTTTTTGTTTTTTTGTTTTCTGGCTTTCACATCATCCTATGTGAACCCAACATCTTAACAGATGCTGGTTCGCATTGCACAGCATCCACAACGCTGCTGCAATGCAACGTTCTCAAGTCCTTGGCCTGCGTAGTTGGGTTGAATCGTCCGACCTTTCCGCATCCTGTTGACTGCTCATAAAATAGGGGATACTTATCAACGACCAGCATATGGCAAAAAAATCAGGGTGGGGAAAGTGTATGCGCGACCCCTGCAACCCCCTAGCCCCTCAAGGGGACTTTGGTTTTGCATCGTCACGCTACCATGTTGAACTTCTCAGCCGCATCGCGTTCAGTCAAGTCAGAGGTCACTGGGTTGGTTCTCTCGGCATGGATCTTGATCGTCCCGTCTCTTGTTTGCCTTAACAACATCGAAGCCATGAGCAGACCCAAGAAACGTATCAGATGATCTCAGTCAGCTTTCACAAAAGTCTCAATGAGTCAAAACTGGACCAAAGAGAGTCACTCCTGTTCAGGACCCTGCATACCTATCACATCTGCGCATGCCAGACTGACGTCAGTTTGTCTCACGAGGCAAAAGGTCTCAGATACCTACCGCCTCGACTTTATTAGCAACGACATCTTATAAGTTATCAGTCGAACCTGTGCCGGCCCTGCCGTGCAGATACGTGCAGTATCAAAATTACCAGACGGAGCAGACTGTCCCTATATTTCGCGCTAGCCAAGTGTGTATACCGTCAAAAGGGGCATCACAATCCTTCCCGTTCTCGACCGATCGTTCTTGATCTCAAAGGAGCAAAAACATGCAGCCCATACAGACACGCTACGCGCCTATTTGAGCAAAGAAGAGACTAGCTTCTTTATCGTTTTTAAAATCACAGGAACCCAAGGACAAGCGCCACACGTAGATCTATTTCTTCTTTTTGCCCCTGGGAAAGCTTCATTTTCTGCAAGGCCTTTCATATGCGTTAGACGCTATCGATTACAAATTTGCCATCGTTTCAAAAGACGATAAAGAGGTCGAGAAAAAGAGGGTGTGTTGGAAGTTGAAAGTTTGATTTGTTCAAGTCTGACCCCCATTTAGAGGTAATAAGGGGCTGGCCAACTTACTTCCAAGCCTCTTGGCAAAAGAAAAAACATCAAGAGGTTGTTGGTTGGAATGTTTCTTGTCAATATTTTGTACATAAGTCCCAAGCACAGTTCAGCTCTTGGAAAGGGCATGATATTGCCCGAATTTGTCAATGACAAGAAAGGGGCATGCACACCACCATAAGCTTGTGATCATGCTTTGTGATGGAATATATCGGCCCGTTCGGTTGAGGATTTTACGCGCATGTATAAACTTGGAGAGAATTGTTGGTTGGTTGTGGCTGGGGCCAAGAGAGTAAGCAAAGTTCGTATGAGGTGAAGTCATGGCAAGCCACAAGGATATAGGTGAGTAAGAAACTCGCTTGTCACTGACAAAAGGGGGAAATTGACAAGCCACAAATTATAAGGCACTTGAAAAGGAGAGGGAGGATTGGAAAAACTCCAGCTTGGTGAGCGTCTCTGGATTGGAGCAAAGAGAGGAGAGGAATGTTGGGCCAAGACATCTCCTTTTCGGCAGAGTGGATGTTGGAGATGGAAGCCGAACGGTGTGATGGGCTCATATCCATACGATCATCTTCTCAGAATGGCAACCACATCGTTCAGCAACGAGCCGGGCCATCTTGACGGGCTTCAACCTTCACCTGCGCAAAGACGCAGAATTAAGGTAGTTGGGGTGAACAACACAGCCTCCACTCGCGGCATCAATCACTTCCTGATCGCTGGAGATACCGCACCGGCTCAGGCAAAAGACGGACAACAACATCCTCTTGCCTCTGCGAAGCGATGCCACTGCACAATAAGCGTTCATATGGCGCTCATCACCCCCCTCTTGGGCTCCCCTCGGTTCTCCTAGACACCATGGACGGCTGAATCTTCCACATTTTGATAGACTTAACATGCTTTCGGTCGTCTGACGGCTACCTCGTGCCTCTTGTCTCCCGAAAACCATTTTCCCCCTCCAAGATTAGCTCGATTCGTGGTGCTTGTTGGCACACCGCCCAGCTACGTCTACAGTATGAATATCACGATCCGCCTTGCAGCATTAATCCCTTCAGATGACCATAAGAGCACATTCGTTTCTCCATGGTCCCTACGTATGTAAATTCTCAGTCTTAATTCTCCAGCCCCAAAATTCAGGCACGCTGACCAGGTACATACCTACCTGGGCAAACAAAACTCCCCATCTACGTTCAAGGACATCGTGACTCACCTCTCACATATAACCTTCGACATATAGTACCTACTCTTGAAGATACCTAGCCTTGATGCCACTCCTTCCCAACTTCGATAGTGAACGCTCACCACCCAGCCAGCCGGAAAATGCATACAAACCCCGAATCAGACCCAGAACACAACATACGACCATACCTTCAAGAAAACTCGGCATCCCGTCCGCTCTGCCCTAGATAAGCTTGAAAGGGCCAGATCAGTACTCAGGTGGGTGACCACTGGGGAATCCCTGGTGTTGTATGTACTTTTTCCCTGGTATCTACTCCATTCACACGCATTTTGGTCTGGGGTTAGGGCGATAGAGTCTTTTGTTACGTGAAGAAGACCGTTCCTATCCAAACGGATCTGATGATGTCCTTCAGACATTGTGCGACAAGCGTGGACAGGAAGGCCTGAATGTATAAGATACATCACGTTTTAATGTTGTTCTTAATACTGGGCGGGTATGTCACCTAATTAGAGAAAACTTATGCTTTCTTGAGCAACCTCTTGACAGCAGCCATTTCCCAGCTTCTCTTCGGTTATTTATTGCTCATCAGGCAATCCAACATAAGGCCTATAATCTGGAAAACTTGAAGCTGTAAACCTCTCACTCTCATCATTTTAAAGCATAAACTCCTGCTTCATGGTCTTTCCTCGCACTTGACCACATTGAAGTCTCCACATCTTCACAAAATTTACACAAAATTTTTGCAATCACAGCCACATATACGCCAACCTCATCACTACCACAACATTCCATATAAAGGCATGGTTGAATAGCCACATTCTTGCCCGGCTAGCTCAATCGGTAGAGCGTGAGACTCTTAAGGAGTTCCTCCGTTATCTCAAGGTTGTGGGTTCGACCCCCACGTCGGGCTCAATTCCCGTCTGAACGACAAAGTTGCCATGTCATTTTCTTTTAAAACTTTTGCTTTCTCACCTTCATTTTCTTTTTATAGATGATTATCACATACATTCTTCCTCCGTCGTTAGTCCTCCCTTTGCCATCTCATTGTATATAAAAGCAGTCACGTAGTATCATACCACCATACCGCCCTCCATGTATCACCCACTTTCCATGATATACAACATTTTCACATCCCACCCTACTAGTCTTCCCACCCAAGCTGATTTCTTTTTTGTGCAACCTCACTCTCTTCCCATCACCCTCCTCACCAACCCTTCCCACTCCCCCCTCCCCAACCTCGCCCCATAATGTGGACACCTCACCACCCCTTTTTGTCTCCCAACCCCCCGTTTCAACTCCTCAACCCCCCGTATAACCCTCTCCAGCCCATACTTCCCCACAAGCTCGAACCAAGCCTGCACCGGCGTAACCTCTACCTCGTCCTCTCCTTCCTTCTCCAGGGCTTTCGACAAGCGATACAAATTCCGTAGCGTCAGCGCCGAAGTTTCCCACTCTACTAGCTCCTTTGGGGGAGAAGAGGGTGGCTTGAGGTTGACTGAGCTGCCGGGGAATAACCTCGTCTTCTTGGCTGCGGTAAAAACTGACGAGGGGGCGGATTGCAGGGCGAGGGAGGTGGCCATGAGGGTGTGCCCAGAGTTGGAGTTAAACTGGGGCAGGAGAGAGGGGGGTGAGGGTGGGGAAGAAACAGAGGAAGAGAAGTGGGAAAGGTGGAAGTGGTCGCGGCAGATGTGTTCTAGACTACGGCATGTGACAGAGGGTTAATATGGGACATAACTGGGGGAGGGGAATGGGATGGAAGGGAAAGCTTACGCGAGGATGAAGTTGATGGCGGTTTGGATCTGGGGGGGTGTCATGTACGGTAGTTCGGGGATTTCTTCTTGGTGGTGGTTGTTAATGGGGGTGTTGCTGGCTGGGGCAGCAACGCGAGAGGCGACAGGACCGAAAGTAGCTGTCCTAGGCGGTGCAGGAAACATCACGGGTCCAGATCCAGGTTTTGCTGTTGCTGTTACGGCACCAAAGGTAGCAAATCCCGGAGAGATAAGTCTAGCAGTCGTCGCGGACAGCAGCGAGCCCTCATGTCCTGGTGAGGACAACCTGCTGACGATATAACACGGCGCCCCCAACACCTCATCATAATTTAGCTGCATAGTCACCGTGAAGTCTATCTCGTCAGACATGTACCACGGCCCTGTCATTCCTTGTTGTTGTTGTTGTTGTTGTTGTTGTTGCTGTAGTAGTTGCCGTTGTGGTGGTGGTGGTGGTAGTGGTGGTGTTGGCTGCTGCACCAACCCTCTCGACCTCAACTGAGCCCTCATACCCTCGTTCTCCACCCTCAGTACCTTCCTCCCATTTTCCATATCCTCAATCTGCTGCCGTATCTTTGCAACCTCCTGCTCGAGTTCCTTGACATAGTTGGCCTTTCGTTGGCGGTGCTGTATCTGCGCTCGCCGGATTTGGGCGCGACGTTGAGCTGCTTTTGACTCTGCAAATGAGTCGTCGTTTCCTTGAGAGGAATTCTCCGATGATGGTTCTAGAGAGTTGTAACGAAAGTTAGGGGCATGTGGTGGTTGAAGGAGAAGCATGGTTGTGGTGTGCGTGGTGTATGGGTAATGTATGAAGAGAAAAGAGAACATGAGTGTGAAGGATATTGGCAAGAACTTTTAACATGGCAGTAGTAGTAGAATGAAACAGAGAAAGCCCAGGTTATAGTGGAGAATATAGTGAGACAATCAAGAAAGCGGTGGTGAACCAAATGATCGCCAAACCAGCTATCAAGGTCCTCCGCTGACCGCACTGGCAATAGCAACGGCAGGGACAATGACAAATCGTTCCACACACCTGAGCGAGCACGAGCCTGACCAAACAACATATCCCCCACCATCGATATAGAAGTGACAAATGCTATGCATAACCCCAAGAATAGGTAGCTGTCGTGTATCGGATCGGGTGGTAGGCAGACAAAAACATAAAAAGGCTACTGACCACCGTTACCACTAGCACCACCCCGGGTTTGCACAAATTTCACTTCCTTCTTCCTCCCCTGTCCCAAAGCCAATTCCTTTCCTTTCCTCCAGAAGTTGGTAAATGATGGTCTGTGATTGTTCGAGTCGTCGCGCGGTGGATGTTGCTCCGTCATGGTTGTTGCTGGCTTTTTTTTTTTCAATCGTCAGTCCCGTTCTATCTTTTGCTCCCTCCAAACACCGGCCGTTTCAATTCAATTGACAGAAATCACTGTCGTACTTTCTCTCAATTCCTCAAAATTCTCGAGCTCAACCGAAATCGTGTGAGATGAATGAAGAATGTCGAGTTTGTGCTCAGTTATGCAGCACTTTCATCGCCTTAAGCACTTCTCTTTAAAAAACCAGGCTCGGATTTGAACCCGCAAAAATACAGTCATCATCAATTCTCGGAGAACATAAAACATAACATGTAACACCCTAGACCCCAAATCTCAGGTGCCGTTTGTCTTGGTGTGGTTGAGAAGAAAATGGCCAGCCTTCGCCCCAGACCAACATCTCTCCCATCGTTTTATTGTAACACACCCGACTCCAATCCCGACCAATCTGGTAGGCCACGCCGATTAACCCCCGTAGTCAACATACAAACATAGGGCTGAGTGGGTTGGAGAAATCCAAGGACCCAATCATATACCCCCGACCCGTGCCGTTCCATCCCAGGACTCTGAACCTACATACCAAAGAGCCAAGCCAAGCAATCCTTTGAACCACAACCGTGTGCTGCTGTACATACTATCTCAACTTAAATACACACTCCCAACAACCACACACACACAAAACAAATACATCTCAAACGACTGTATTCTGTGTAGATATAGATACAACTCGCTTGACGACTGAAGAAACGCACAGAAGAAAAAACCACATGAAACAAATAACGCCGTTTCCATGCTTTCCCCCCATCCCCCAATGCGCCATCCCTCCCTCCCTCCCTAAAGCAATGTCCATAACCCATATCAAAATACTTGTGTCTATAAACCGCCCACATACGCCAATCCCATGCATTGACATCCCACCCCCAACAATCTAATCACCCCCCCTCTCATCATCAGTAGCAGTATCCTCAAGCAGCTCCTCCCTATCCTCCAATTCCTCCTCGCCCATTTCACTCTCCTCCTCATCGTCATCGTCATCCTCGCTCCCACCATCACTACTGTCATCCTCATCATCTCCCTCCCCTGGCCGCCTTAGAACCGATATCGGCGACCAAGTAACATAATTATTCTCCAGATCCAACCACCGCCTCGCAATTGGCAGCTGAAATGGATCAAATGGAAAGCAAGCCTCCAGATGTGTCCACTTTTCATTGTCGAACTCAAACCCTGTATCCCTGAGCGCGCCGCCTTGGGCATAGCTCCCAGTGAAGAACTGCGAGAGGTGAATGCTCTTGTTTTTCTCGATCTGGGGGTAAATGTACATAAACCTCAGGTGGTGCGAGAGCTGGGCGAATTCTTCCACAATGACAGGGGAGCAGCATTTGAGGGGCTGTCACAGCAGAGTTAGCTACCTTGCACTGACTTGCTGTATGGTATCAGAAAAAAAGAAACTTACATTGAGTTTGCTGGCAATATTGGCGTGCATTCTCTTCCTCAGATCTGGCATCCATGGCAAATCCTGTCCGAGAAACGACGCCGGATCATCCCAGTCGACGCTGTCTGGGATTGCGTCCCGATCAAGTAGGTCTCTCCACCGGAAGCAGAATATGTATAATAGTCCTTGGAAGGATGCGCTGAGATAATGTCAGTATTTGATGACAGGGACAAAGGCGATGGAGAGAACTGACTAGTATAGTGAGTATCGGCGCACGTCGGGACCACGACAGCTCTTGTGCGTCTCCCGGTAGTAGTCAATGTAGTTCAAAAGACACCCGACGATCAGCTGTACGGTGTGGCTTTGAACTCTGGCACCACGTGCAGTGAAGCTTGCCAGATATGCGGCTGCAGCCTGCTTGATAACTGGCGCATCGTTAGAGTGGAACCTGAACGACATCAGCTGGATTGCTCAATGGACACGGATTTACAACAAGACTTACGCGATAGAGAGAAGCATGCCGATAAACAGCTCCATAAGTTGATCAGATTTCATGGCAAACTTGAACAGAAGGTACTGTGTATGGCGGGATTTGAGGTGCTGATAAGCAAGCATGTCAGCACGCACAACCGCTAATTGTCCTGTCAGGACACAAACCCAACAGAGAATAGACATACTGGCAGAATGACATTCTTGAAGTCGCTCAGTAGATCCGTAAAACACGCCACGGCCTCCTCGCTGTCCGGCTTCTCGAAGATGGGATCGTAAATGGAAAACACAAGGTCCATAATTGCATCCAGTGTCTCCAATTTGCTCTTGATCATAATCACCCGCCTCGTCTCCTCAGGCAGATCATCGTCGTCACTCAGCACCGACTCAGCATCGCTTTCGTCGTCGTCGTCGTCGTCCTTGCCATCCGCCGCCTCGATTGATCGCATTACCGCCCTCGTGGTCTCGTCGTCGTCGTTTTCAAGATCGAGCGTCATTTCGACATCTAGCTTCACCAGCCTCGCGAGAATGAGCTCCATTATATCTCGTTCGAGGTCCGGCCGGGAAGTCTTGAGTCGGAGGAGATGGTCAATGTAGGACATGTGCACCGCCTTCGATTCCGTCGTGTAGGGGAACTTGGAAGCGATAAAGTTGAGAATCATATTTGACCCCGCCGGAAACAAATCCAGAAGGTACTTGATCCCAATATGCAGCCACTGCTTCTTCGTCTCGAGGTCAACGGGCGGGAATCCAGACACAACCGAGTAACTCTTCGTTTCGCTGAACTTGTCGACCATCATGGTAAGAACCTGCTCAAAAAATGACGCTTGAACCGACGAAAGCGCAGCCAGCAGCTGAATGTAAGCCTTGGTGAAGTTCTCATCTCTGTCCAACCAGGCGCACCGGAGTACACTTCGAATTAAACCCGAGCACGACCGTCCGAGCATCGGCACGTAGCCTGTCAAGGCCACCACATAGACGAGCAGCTCCTGGGGCCCTGTGTCATCTGCACCCTCATCCGGACTTCTGTTCCTGTTGCTTGGCGCAAAGAGATCCTTGAGATTATGGTAGTCCTCGTCGTCGCCGCGGGCGTGGCCCTCGAGAGCCTGTCGGACCTCGCGCTTTGCGTCTTCCAAGCTCTTGCCGCTGATCTCCCTAACCATGTTCAAGTTCTCGTTGAAAACAACCGTCTTCTTCTGCCTTTTGGTTGGGTGCTCCTCCTCGTCGGCGCCATCTGAATCGTCGGCACGGGACCGGGTGCCCAGGACGGAGGTAGTTTTCCGCAGAATCGGCTTGATTGGCGACGATGCGATTGTTGGCGCAAAGGCCAGCCGCGAGAGCGGAGTATTGGTAGTCATTTTTGTGATGAGCGGGAGGTCTTTTTTCGGAGAGCCGGTCGACCAAACCGGGGCTATTGATGTGGGTTGTTCGGAGGAAGTTTGGCTCGGGGGGTTGAAATAGTGAAGATCAAGCTGGGGCGTGGTCAAGACGCGTTAACCTTTGCGTGGCGTGGGGAGTCACCGAAGGATTTCTGAATCAACATAATTGTCGCGGGGTCCCTATGTTGAAAGAGACAAAAATGAGGCTGTGGTTTCCGGCCAGCCAGCACCGTCTAGGGTCTTTGGTCGCTGGGTTGCCTGGTCGCTGGCGATTCCTGAACTTTTCTGCCACTCAATCTCCACCTTATCGCAGGAAAAGTTGAAAAAGGCTGGCCTAACATTTTGCGATGGAAGGGTCTTCCCCGCCGGTTGGCACGTGCGCGGTGGATACTGCGGGGCCCAATCAGGAAGGCGGTCAAGCGTCGAGGAACCGCCCTTCACCAAGCGACAACACCCAGTGAGTCTCTCTCGGAGAGCTGAGGGCCTTTTGTGACTGATGTGACAATCTCGTATTATTGCTGTACTGGCTGTATGAAGAAGTGAACCAATCATGTCCAGTCCATTTAATAACATTTTCAATTACAAGTAAATCAACCCTTCCAAATTAACAAACCAGATTGGCCGACAGCAAAGTCAACATCGAGGGAAATCCAGCTGCTTGCTGCCACAAAAGAATAAAACGCATGACCCGCCCTTGTTTTCCCAAAACCCTTACCATTCCGTCGGAACCAACTTTGTCCTCATGTACTCTTCGGCCAGGGCTAAGAAGTCGGCTGACTTTGCAGGAAACCAAACCAACTCCCCCAAGCCGAGTGTAAATACTCATACAGATAAAAAATGAGAAGCCTGAACAAGTCCCGGAAATGTAACTATAAAACGCACGGTTCAAGACCTCATACCATAGTTTAGTACTCCCCGGGGGCGCCATTGTGACCTGGCTGAGCTCCGTAGAGGTTATAGCCTTGGGCATCGGCGCCCTCTGGCTGGCTTCCTAGATCACCACTGGGGAAGGCGGGGTTCGACTGGCCCGGCGCACCATAGCCCTGACTGCTTGGTCTGTTCTGCTGTCCGTCGCGATTCGATGTCGACTGCTGCTGTGATTGAAAAAAAGACATGGTAAGCACCGACTTATACTATGGGGATGCTGTTGCATGGCTGGAAACCTACCTCTCTATACTTGGACAAGTAAATCTTGAGGGCCTCGGCATAGTTCTCAAACCCAAGAGAAGTCATGGCGAACAGGATATCCTCGCCGTTAACCGTCTTCCTTTTCTCCTGATGACATTTTTCCGAGGCTGTGCGTGATAGGTCAGCTTCAACTGAACTGAACCAGACTATCATGTATGTCTCATGGGACGGTGGCAGGCTTACCCTCGCTTGTAATGAATGAGATGAACTCGCTAACGCACTCTTGCATGCACTCCTTCGCCTCCTTGGCTATCTTTGCATTCTCGGGGAGCGCATTCTTCATGATGCGAGCGACTGGTGCAAAGTTTCGTATGTTAGCATCGTAGACATCAGCCTTGTCCGTCTTGGACGAGGACGCGGCGCGAGGCGCTTCGGGCGACTCGGGCTGCGAATCGCTCGACATGTAGCCGTTGGGGAGGAGGGGTGGCTGTCTCTGATAGGCAGGGCAGAAGCAACGCCAGTCAAGGAGGGGATCCTGTCGCCATGCAAGCGCGCGAAGCTTGAATGGGAGAGGTCCACGACAAGCGCAACATGCGAATCATGGCGAGGAGGAGCAGAGAAACCCAGAGAAGCAGCAGAGAAGGAAATATTGACTTACCATTGGCTATGGGTAACCATCTGTCTTGCTCTTTAACATCAAACTCATAGGCGTGGCCGCTCGAGAGTGGGTCCGTAGGGTCGTTCATTTGTGCTTCGTCTTCGGGTGACGGTGCACCATGTTCAACGTCCTTTGAATTGGATTGGGGGGAGTCGGACATATTTGGCTACCTGCAGCGGCTGCTGACTTCTTGTAAATTCCTTGGACTGCCAGCTCGCACAGGTGGGATAGAGTAAGGTGATGTGTCGTTGGACACGTTGCAGGGTGGTAAGGCAAGAGACCCTCTCGGCTTGCGGCTTAACCTGCAGCAGACTTGCGTCAAGCAGTACCTCTCCGCGCGTCACCCCAGTCCAGGCTTGCTTCCTACAGGTTTTCCCTGCCCGATCTTCAGGCTGTAATGGAAGCCTGGCGGGCGCTGGCGAGACGGTGGTGGGGTGGAGGCAAAGGCAGGAGAGGGAACGGGGGGCAAAGGGGGGGTCAGGCGGGGGGGCTATGACTAGATGATAGCCGGCAACAAGAGCCTGGGATGATACCGCAGGAGTTCTGATGAGAGTGAGAGCCCGAGAGAAGGAAAAACGGCGTCGGCCGGAGACGGCGGCAGGCGGACACAAGGGGGGGAGGGGTGCGATGCGGGATAGGTTTACCTGGCGGGTCCTACCAAGAAACGACCCTCTCTTCTAGCGCACGTCGCAGCAGGATGGGGCTTTCTGCACAGGAAGTTGCCGTGATGTAGGCAGAATCCTAGTCTTCCGTGTTGCCGGGTCTGACTACAGGTCTTCCCAGTGGTGATGCGCGCAGGTAGTGTCTCTGTGTGCTATGGAGTCGCGGTTACACCAAACGGCGATGCGATGGCAGTGGTTGGCTGCGGTGTCGGCACCGGACAGGGCGGTCTTGCAGTCGCGGGGGGTGAAATAGATTGTTACGTGCCTCGTGGGATGAGTGCTTCTGCAAAGTCGCGTTAGAAAGCGGTGCGTGCCCGGGGGGAGAGAGTGAATGGACGAAGGCGAGAGGTGACGGGACGCGATGCGCTGCACTGCGCTGCGATGCCATGCCATGCCATGCGAACACGGGGTGCGGATAGATACGTACCCAGAGGTTACGCCGTGATACTTGCCTTCAAGCTTGTCACGGTCAAATAAACCGGGGCTGTTTGTAACTAGCTCGGCGTGCGGTGGCTTCCCAGTGGTGGTGTCTGAGTTGGCCGTAGGTTTAGTGTCGAGAGTCTTCGCCTTGGGTACGGGTGATGCATGGAAAACTGGATGCAAGAGGGCTGCAGCACGCGTGGGGTTCGGTTGTGGGAGGAACAACATCTGAGGTCCGGGTGAAAAGAGGGAATGCGGAATGCGGGTGAGGCGGGTCCTCCAAGCGAAACAACCCCGGTCAGCCCAGTGCCCCCAGCACCATGACAACAAGCTCCATCGCCAAGAAGCAACCATTATCAACCACGCCTGCCAAACACTCGCCCGCAGCAAGTCCGACTCTTTTGATTTTGATACTGGTGAATAATCTCTTTCCAATATATTCGTGTTTGGCCACCGGATGTAGGCATTCGATACGACCTATGTACTGCAGCAAGCAACAACACATGCTAGGTAGTCCTGCCGCAACACAGACTTGCTGCTCCGTTTCCCACTTTCCAGCCCGTCAAGAGCGGTGAAAATCAGTAGCCTATGTGCCCCATCCTGGAGCTGATGGGACCCAGGCCACATGGTTCCTTGTTTTTCCCATTCCATCACAAATACACTCAAATTTACTCGGTGAAAGATCTGTACCATGCGGTCATGCCGTGGGTTCTATGTCGCCAAGGGTCGTCTTGGCGCAGCGTGGGTGGAAGATCAGAGTGTGGTGTACGCTCTTAGGTCTTGATTCGACAATGGCTGTTGTCACAAGTAAACAGGGCAGGCAGGAACGGAAAGGGGACGGCGGGAGCCTGATGGGGCCGAGATAGCGGCTTTGGGCCGAAAGGCTGGGTTGATGTTGTGAGACTACAAATGACTGGCCTGTATTTCTCCGGCCGTCTCTGGAAGCACACGGGAATCCCCAACGAGGCTGGGGACTTCATTAGTGGTCCAAAATCAATGGTTTGTGAGCCAATTGCAGAACCGAGTCTCAATTGGGGCTTCTTATTGGAAGGAAATGTTTGTTTTAGATCTGTAATTATCCTTATTGGCCAATACAAACCAGAAATTGTGATATGAACTCAAGGGGGCTGGTGGACTAACAATCACTGCGATTTACAAACCGCTAATGTGTCAGAGAAAGCTCTCCGTTCTGAGGGCTGACAGGTACATTTTTCTCTAAACACCTTTCAACAAAGTTTGGGCATGGCTGTGTTGAATATTGGCATATTTGCCTGCCACCAGGTCGAGCAGTTGAGCCCCACACCATCAAACACGGATGCCAATCCCATCGCAGCCCAACCGTTTCTCAAGGCTCCCCGCAGCGCCGGTTGGGCAGCGCAAACCCACCCCCCGCCACGGGGCTGCAGTCCCGATAGCAAAGGCATTTGTACAACTCATCACCACACCCTCCGGAAAACATGAACATTGATGTTTTGGGTGTCATCAAGTCGTGGACATATTGCTTTTTTGATCAATATGATCTCACAAGGCTCTTCGGGTGGTCAAATAGAGGGGCTTCCTCAAAAGGTCGCCATTGCTTGCAGTGTCGTCAGACCCTTTTTTTCTCCATCTCTCAGGACTCTTGATGCCATGGCAGATCCCTGGGGTTATGGACTCAGATAACATTCCTTTGCCCCGTCACTGGGGTCGCCTCATGACTGTACTACTTGGACGTTGTTCTTTTTCTATATAAAGTTAGCGAGAATGATCCATCCAAGACCTCACTGGGTTCACGTACCTTCCACTTCTCCAACTCCTCTTGTTTGGTCTTGTACTGCTTGACCAGGTCGTCTAGTACCGTCTTCAAACCCTCCGCGTTTGTTTGCAGCGCAGGGATCACATCCTTGACGGTTCGTTCTACCAGCACGCCGTTGATCATTCGAAAGCACTTGCGATCCTCTGGGAGGGGCTGCAGAGTTTCGAGAACAAGTCTATAATCAGGGCATCAGGTATTAGTGACGAAGCGGTGAAGACCTCGTTTGGAGCGGTGTGATGATGAAGCAGCCAAGGCGATGTGATGCAGCTATTTTTGAGTAGGCACCGCAAGAAATAAATCTTACTTGTGTTCTTCGGCTTCTTGCTCAACATCACCGATTTTCTGCGCAATTTGCTGCAGAGTGTTCTTGTAAGTGCTGTACTGAACTTGGAGGTCTAACACGAGTCGAGTTAGTTACCGTTTTTAGCCCATGGTCGGTTCTTGGCCTAAACTCACCTTGTTGCCTCTTGGCTGGTGCTGCTTGCGTCGCCATGATGGAGTCTGGATCTGAAATCAAAGGCTGAGCCAAAGCTTTGATATTGGATGCGGTTGGGAAGTGAGGCGAGTGATTGGGAGATCGACTGCCCTATGAGATCCGTGCAAATGAGCCTGGAGCCCGGGCCCGCTTCCACTCTCAAAGCAGATCCACTGACAGGTGGCCCGAGCTTCCAAACCTTTGAGTTGATCCAGAAAGGCATCGAGAAATCGACATTAACTTTTCAACTACATCATACGAGTTCACTCTATTGGCGCAAACAAAAAATTATTTCAGCACCTACAGCAGTCACGATGCATCCTCTTCTCCATACTAAAGACAACGTTGGTAGGTTCTCCTAATCTAGCGTCATTTTTGATCTTGGCTGAAGCGTCTTTACCTCGCAGCGTGCAAAGATCTGATGATCGCACTCGACCAGTGCCATATGCGAGGCTTTCTCTGGAAGTCCATGGGAATGTGCAATGATGCTAAGGAGGAGCTCTCTGCCTGCTTGAGAGCAGAACGGTGGAAGACCCAGAGCTTCAACCGAAGCGGCGTTGCCGACAAGAAGGATAAGATTCGGCAAGCCTGGAAAGAGGTCGACGAAAACTCATAAGCATCTCTGAAGCCTTGCGACTCCTCGAACCGAATCACAGTCACAGACTTCCGACCATACATCTTCGAACAAGGGCTGCGGCACCCACCCAGCCACAGCTCCGGAGGAACACATTGCATCACAAGCGTTAGAGATATGGGCCATTGTGCGATACCAACAACTCTTGCGGTCTGTATAACATGGCTATAGAAGGAACACTCTCCACACAGGAAATTGGGTTGTACATAAGGTTATTCTTGTTATTTTTGGCACGCCTTTCCGACCACCTTTTCAACCCTTTACAAAGTGCGACGGAACGCGTCACCGAAAGTAATCAAGCCGTACGTCGCAAAAAGCGACAGCATGACAGGAACGGGCTTGCGGAGTTTGATCGCACGAGGAATCGAAGCGCCGCCGAGGACGACTGAAGCTAGGAGAGCGAGCTCCAAGCCCAACGGCTCGCCGTTCTGGAGGCGATAGCCACCAAGACCATCTGCGTATTACAGCGTTAGCACCGATCACCTCCGAGGCTGGAGAAACACTCAACTTACACAGAAGACCGACGGCAGTGCCTGCAACGACGCTAGGAACAGACTTTGTTCTCACGTATCCGATGGTCCCTCCGGCAGCTGTCAAAGCTGAGAGAACGTAGGCGGGAAACTCAAGACCCTACCATCCAGTCAACAAATGCGCAAAGCCACAATCATTCCACACCTATCTCAGTACCATCTTGTAATTTTCGGATTATGTATCTCGTTGTCTTGGTGTCGTGTCGTTTTGCAATGTGTCGCTATTCAGAAGACTCCGGAACTTGGGAAGTCCGCTGCATCCATCATGGAAGCTGTCCAAGTCAACGGAACGTGCCGAGGCCAGAGAGGTGGGGCACCCCAAGCTTCCATTTCGTCATGCTAAAAGGCACTTTCTTTGCTGCGTACTTTTACGTTACAGCCGAGGTAGTCCTTAACAGTTAGCTTTGAATCTCAGAGCCAACGGTTTCTCTCCACAATCCAAATTCTGACTTTCAGAATCATGATCAATTATCTCTGACTAACCCCTCTATCTTGACAACTTTTTTGCTACAGTAGAATCTCTAGGACGATGAAGTTAGTAGCTGCTAAGAGCGAAAGTGTATGCCAAGCTTCCAGAGGCCCTCGTACAAAGATAGAAAGAAATTTTGGAGCAACTCACCGGCTAAACTTGAACGCGACTTCCGATCTCAAGCTTCAACACATCATTCCAAATAGGTCCGCTGGCGTAATGGCAGCGCGTCTGACTACGATTCCAAATCAGTTAATCAGGAGGTTCCAGGTTCGACCCCTGGGCGGATCGACTCTTTTTGGTGAGCTTTTTGATGGTCCATTACCACTAACATCTACTATTTTCCCTTTTTGTGAGATTTTTGTTTCGCTTTTTGGGGTAACAGAATCTTATTGATTCTTCTAATCTTCCCAACTGACTTGACTAAGCTTTCATCAGCTCCCGTGTTTGCATGGATCACTGTCCGCACCATCACTATCGACTCTGGATAGAGAGAGACTTTGAGTGTCTGAACCCGCTGCAGACACCAACCTGCCACATTGATATTTTGCAGTTTCATCCATATCTCAGGAGGCAAATTCAAGTACGAGTAGCTGTAGTGGCAAAGTTAAATAAACTGACTGACTAATAACTTGGCCTTTTGTGATCCTTGCTTGCATCCCATTTCCGCAAGATATCCCCCCCATCTTCCCTTATTGATCTGTTCAACTGTGAGACGAACCAACCGAGCTCAAGAAGGCTCATCACAAAGGACCATGGTCCCTTCCTTTCCCAACAACATGATCTCTTCCTCAATCAGTTAGCCTCGGAATGACCTTGTCCTTTACCAACACCCTCATCATATAGTACCAAAGAGATCCTGAATACCTAGCGAGAGCATGGGTGCTCTGATGATCGAGACATGTACTCATCGAGACACAAAACACGCGGGTTCGAAAAAAGAGACAGCACCTTCCAAGGACCAAAAGACGTTCTTCTAAAATATAAAAATTCGTGTTTGTGAGGGAGGTATCACATGCAAAAACAAAACAGACGACAAAAACACACAAAAGCCAGTAGGAAAAAAAGGACTAGAGCAGACCAATGATATGAAATTTACAAAAAAGCAAGAGCCCCCATTCCAAAAGAACCCCTTCCAAGCCCTTGAAAAACACATTCCCAATGTTACCCAAACCAAAACAAGACCAGAACCCAAAACCACACACACACACACACACACACACACACACACACAGAGCAGCTCTTCGTTTTCCACCCTATTCTTGTTGATGATGCTTCGAAGTAACTTGTGCTTGCCCTGAAAAGCAGCAGCTATAGTAAGTAACTTCCATCCGTCCAGCCGCTTGCTCTCTCTCTCAATCCATCATGTCAACTTAATGGAAAAGTGCCAAAACAATTGAAGAAAAAAGGACTAAGCATCCAACCAATAAGAGCTATTGCCCCCTGGCACTGGTATGATGGAGAATATTCGGTTCCGACAAGCTCGTACTTGACCTCCCCACACCACCCTTCAACGGATCCTCCGCGTCAGCCGTGACGATACTCGGGCTTTCCAAGCCAGCCGTCAGCGCCTCGGACGCGGTCATTCCTCTCGTCGCCACCAGTGACGGTCTAACATGCGAAGCGGCCGAGATCGCCGCCGCCGCAGCAGCGCCCGCATTGCTACTGGTAGCCTGTTGGTACGCCGCCGTCAGCACGGCGTTGTCCCTCCTGCCACCGGTCGCAGCATCCGCCGCCCGGGCCAGCTCACGCTCCCTGTTCTTCTCCAGGAGCTGCCCTCCGAGCGTGGCACACTTGAGGATGGTCTGAATGAGGTGGTTCTGCTGCAGGGGCTTAGATAGGTACTCGTCCATTTGGGCCTGGATGCACTTCTCCCTGTCACCCATCATGGCGTGGGCGGTCAGGGCAATGATGGGGGTGCGCTGGCTGCCTAGGCTGCGCTCGTACTCGCGGATCTTGGATGTGGCTTCGAATCCGCCCTATTCACACAAGTTGTCAGTCAAAAGCACTACATGAGAGGGGGATGGAATAGAAAGGGGGAAAACATACCATGATAGGCATCTGAACATCCATCAAAATGACATCAAACTTCTTCCTCTTGACCGCCTCAACCGCCTCTTCACCGTTCCCGACAACAGTCACCACATGGTGGTACTTCTCCAAGATCTTGACCGCAAGCCTCTGGTTGACCGTGTTGTCTTCCGCCAACAGAATCTCGAACGAACGGGTGTTATCCGCCAGCGAGGGCGTCGCCCGGTTTTCCAAGGCGGGCACCATGCCGTTGCCGAGGTCAATCAGCTGGCATGGCGTGGTCATGTACGAGGTGATACCCAAGTCAAGGCAAGACTTGAGTGACACGTGGACCACAGGGGCCAAGAGCACAATAGGCAGGTACTTAAAGTCGTCAACCGCTCTCAACCTCCGAGCATCCTCGATCGAATCCACGATGATGACATCGTAAGGTGAATTTTGCTGAGTCCGAGCCTTCTCCAACGCGGGGCTCTTCTCCGAATCGACGACAATCGGTACGAGGCTGAGCTCCTTGAGCATCCTGACGATCTCGGAGCCGTGACCAGTCCTGCCTTTGTCGATAAACAGCACCTGGTGGCCCTTGTAAGGGTTGAGTTGCTTCGCAATCAACGAAACATCATCATTGGCGAGGCGGACAACGCAGGTGAAGTAGAACTTGCTGCCTTTGCCATACTCGCTCTTGACCCACACGTCACCTCCCATGAGGTTGACGAGTCTCTTGGAAATGGAAAGACCCAACCCAGTACCGCCAAACTTGCGTGTCATTGAGCCGTCGGCCTGCTGAAACGTGTCGAAAATGAGATCAAGCTTATCCGCCGGAATCCCTATTCCCGTGTCGGACACGATGAACTCAATGGCGTACTCGTATGGGGCGCACTGGACGTGAGACGCTTTCTGAATAGTCAAGCTGACTTCGCCGTGCTCCGTGAACTTGATGGCGTTGCCCACCAGGTTCAGGATAATCTGGCGCAACCTGAAGGAATCACCTACCACGTGGTCGGGCACCGAGTTATTGACTCGATACGTGAGATCCAGAAACTTCTCGTTTGCCTTAACAGCGAGAGTCTTGAGCGCATTAAAGACGGTTCCACGCAGCGTGTAGGGAATCTCCTCGATGACCATCCTCCTAGCTTCGATCTTGGACAGATCCAAAATGTCATCAATAATGGTCAACAGGCTGTTGGCTAGCGAGTTGACAATGTTGAGCATCTCTCTTTGGTACTGCGTGAGGTCCGTATCGAGAGTCAGCTGCGTCATGCCTATGATGCCGTTCATGGGGGTTCGTATCTCGTGCGACATGTTGGCGAGGAACTCGGATTTGGTCTTATTGGCCAACTCGGCTGCTTCTCTGGCCTGTGTGTTTCTCTGGATACTGTCTCTCAAGTTGTACACCATTTGGTTGATCTTTTTCTTGAGCTCGTCCATTTCACCGGACGCTTCGACTTCGACCAGTTTGGTGAAATCCCCGTCCGTTGCGGCATTGGTGATGTCACCGAATGCTCTTACTTGAGCCGTCTATTCGTGCCAGTTAGCAAGGAGCCTCCCAACAAAACAGCATCTTTCATGACGTACCAAATTGTTGGCCATGGTGTTGACGTCCGTAGTAATTTCCTTCCATCTTCCTTTCAGACCGGCAACATCAGCCTGCCCACCCATTATGCCATCGACGCCCACGTCTTTGGCCACTCTTTGTACTTCGTTACAGAATATCGAAAGCCGGTCAACCATGTTATTGATGGTTTCCTTCAGAATGAGTATCTCGCCCTTGGCTTCGACGTCGATCTTCCGACTCATGTCTCCATTGGCAATGGCTTGCGTGACAGTTGAAATCCCTCTGACCTATTCTCGACCGTTAGTAAAAGACAGTGGGCGATACTGGAAGTCAACGCTGACATACCTGTGATGTAAGGTTCCTGGCCATGGTGTTCACATTCTCAGTGAGGTCCTTCCATTTGCCCTCTACGTTGTCGACCTGGGCCTGACCACCAAGTGTTCCATCTGTGCCAACCTCTCTGGCTACCTTGCTGACTTCAAAGGCAAATGTTCCCAAGCGGTCCACCATGGTGTTGATGGTGTTCTTCAAATCCAAAATTTCACCCTGTACCTCGACCCCAATCTTCTTGGTAAGGTCACCTCGAGCAACGGCCGTGGTGACCTTTGCGATTTCTCGCACCTGTGTTGTTAAATTCATAGCCATGCCGTTGACATTTTCCGTCAGATCTCTCCATGTACCCTGCACATCATGGACCGTCGCTTGTCCGCCGAGTCGTCCTTCGGTTCCGACTTCCCTGGCAATCTTGGTTACTTCGCGCGCGAATTGTTGGAGTTGGTCCACCATAGAATTGATCGTTTTCTTCAGTTCAAAAATTTCACCGCGGCACTCAGCCTGCACCTTTTGCGTCAAATCACCCTTTGCGACAGCCGTGGTAACCTTGATGATATCTCGCACTTGTGTAGTCAGGTTGTTGGCCATGGCATTCACATTGACAGTCAGTTCGTTCCACATGCCCTGTACCCCTTCGACGTCAGCCTGGCCGCCTAGGATACCTTCGGTTCCGACGTCTCTGGCGACGCGGGTGACTTCAGAGGCAAAAGTTCGCAATTGGTCTACCATGGTGTTGATCGTTTGTTGCAGCTGTAGAATTTCTCCCTTGGCAGGGCGTTCGATTTTCTTGGTGAGATCACCGTGGGCTACGGCGGTAGTAACAGAGGCGATTTCACGCACTATTATATGAGCGTTAGCTGAGCTGATTTGCATACGGTACCTGCACAACAGAGGTGTCATACCTTGATCAGTGAGGTTTTGAGCCATGACGTTCACTAGTAAGGAGTCAGTATGTCTGAGCGCTATATCGAGAAGATGCATCACAATGATATCAAGCATATCAAAACGCACCGTTATCAGTAAGTTCTTTCCAAGTTCCATCAACACCCTCGATTTGAGCCTGGCCACCGAGTATACCCTCGGTTCCGACTTCACGGGCGACACGGGACACTTCGCTGGAGAAGACCTGCAGCTGATCCATCATGGTGTTGATGGTGCGCTTGAAAGTGGTAATTTCGGGGTCCATTTCGACACTGTTCATCCGGACCTTCTTGGAAAGATCTCCGCGGGCGACAGCCGTAACGATTTCACCAATCTCACGTAGGGCCTTTTGAAAGGCCTCGTTGGCCTTTTGATGCTTCCACAGCTCACGTTCCAAAGTGGCGACCCTTTCCTGCTCGATGATGGCAAGAGCCCTCTCCTGGAGCTGCTTTTGCTCGAGCAACTGGGCATTAACACCGTCTAGCTCCTGGCGTTGGCTGTCAAGGAGCTTAGACTGATCGTCAACATGCTCCCTTAGACCCTCGAGAGCCTCGTCGAGGAGCTCATCTCGCGGCAAAGGAGCCACATACCCAGACCCAGGCTTCCCGGTCCTTGCTCTTTCGTCCGACAGAGAGAGATGGCCATTGCCATCTGGGGTGTCGGGAAGTAGGTTCGTGGCCGACGAGTTGGCACGGGCTTGAAGATGCTGAACACGAAGAACAAGCGCTGCGAGTTCGAGCTCCAGTTCGAGCTTGTCAGAGGTGTCAGCGCCAGGAATATTGAAGCGGGGACTGGCGCGAAGATTCAAGGCAGGCGGCGTGGTCGGATCAGTCGCGAGACTTTTCAGAATAGCAGTCACAGCTGCTAGCGATGATTCGCCGGTCATGGTTGCGGCACAGAGGGCCGTCTAGACCCAGCAGCCGTGATATTGTGTCGGATGGGCGATGCCAGTAGTCAAAGAGAGACACAAGGTACACAGTATAAAACGGGGTAGCGACGGCGAGGCGATGGTGGTTAAAATGATTTGGGTCGCGGGGACGACTGTCGAGGTGGTCGGCGGCGTGGTTGCGATCTCATGCGGGGAATAATGCGAATTGAGACGATGCCAGGAAGTAGTTTATACGACCCTTAGGTGATGGCAATGCGACGGGCGACGATGGGCGACAGGCGACAGGCGGGTTTTGCACAACACACAGAGGCTCGGATGGTGTGGCCGAGTTGCGCAGATGTCGTCGTCGGGTAACGGCACCAGAGAGTCGGGGAAGGCAAAAAAGGTCTTGCAAAAAGTTGTGTTGGATTGTCTGATGGCAAATGGGCCTAAACGGCCGTGGGTAGGGCCTAGGCGAAGCGGAGACGCGGGTGTATTGTGAGGAGAGCTTTGTTCAGCCTCTCGTCGTCCTGCTGGACTTGTGCGGCCTGGTGAAAGGGTGAGGCAGCAAAGGACTCGGGCGTCTTTGAGGGTGGGAACAGGGAGGAGGAGACGTGAAGAGAGGAGGAGGATTGAGAAAATGGGGTAGTCTGGGGGGCCGGTCGGGTCACCGAGGAGGGCAAGGGATCGACGCTTCCCTGTCAGTTCCCTGCACAACCGCCCTTTTTTAGTGCAGTACGAAGGAAGTGATAGATAATACGATGATTGTGGTGGTGGATGAGCCGTTGTCTTGTCTCGAACAGAGCTGAATGCCGATGAATGCTGAATGTTGAATGCTCTACACCGACATGTTCCTATAATGGATGGTTCAAATCAAGAAACAGGTACTAGCCACCTGTCAGACCATAGCCCGGGGGTTCAGGGCAAAAGTTAACTAAAGAGACTGCTGCTCTGACCTCCGTCCTGACTCGGGACACGCTCAATCTGCCCACTCTTCCCGAGCTGTCGGTTCGCGTTTCTTTGCACTAACAACCGTAGCGGCCCGATATTTAACGTTCCCGTTTCTTCGGGCTCGACAGTTGGGATTTATCTGATCGATCTGATCTAGCTACTGCGCCTCCTACCGCCTCATGAGTGATGGTGTTTGTCCAGAGACTGTTTGCTAGACAGACATGCAGCGGCGCCGTGTGAGCTTCCCCGCTCGGGGTTGCAGTTGCAGGTGGTGCGCGGTAGGGCCTCAGGCAACATGCATTTCCTGTGAGTGCCTGATGGGAAAGCGCGAAAGCTCGAGCGACCCTTTTTTCGCCCGATCTCCTCTCGCTTTGTACGGACGCCACTGCGGGGCTTCAGGCAAGGCGCTGAGTGGAAAGGCTGGAGACCCCCCGCTGGGTTGTTTCGTTGTGTGCTATCTTCTGGTGCTTCAAGATGGTGTCTCCTTGCCTGCGTCGTCACACAGAAATGCAGCGTTCCAGATGACGGCCGGCACATGGTCCTCATTGGTTTTGACACTCAAAGGTCCGTGAGAGAGTCTCATATCTCCATGCTCGGCAACACTGGGGCGATATGTCACACCGTTCATTACTCAACGGCAAAGGCATCACCGCTCCATTCCCACATGGTTTCCGCACGCTATCCGCCGAGCCACTTAACAATCTGTGCCATCTCATATCGCTTTTCAGATATTCCAGCAAACACGCGGTATCAGCACAGAACAGAACATGCACTCTTCCCAGGTTTCCAAGGCTAATTGATCGACAGGGTCAACGGACAGCTTCCCACCATTTACGGGGTGCACCGTCAAATGCCGATCCCAAAGGGATTTGCTTATTCCTAGCGATCTCTCCTTTGTGAGTCTACAACTATCATGCACATTTTTCCAAGCTGATGTCTGCTCTTTTATTGGACTTGAGACGAAGCATCTTCGACAATGTTCTCTACAATACTAACCCCGCTGGTGCACGAACCAGCTATCCTCAGCCACTGACGTCATGTGGCACAAGGGGAGTTTGCCGACAGGCCTGAGGCTGTCATACTTGCTGTCCCGTTCTTTTGTTTTTTTTGCAAGCCCTTCACTACCAACCCTGACAACTCACCCCCAAAACGAAAGTTTTAAAGAATCCATGTGGCTCAAATAACGTCAATGGCTTTACGGTTTTAAAATCTCAGATATTGACAGCTGAGATCGCGTTGGCTTATTTGTTGAGAAACGCTTGCCAAGCAAATTGTAAAGGCAGACACAACACTGTCTCATTCTCTGCTTGGTAAGTCCACAAATCACATGATACCCACATCTGTTGAGACCTGAGAGTCCGGAGAAGGTGAGACAAAGGAGCCCTCGCTCCTTGGAGAATCCCAAGCATCTCTGTCGGATGAACCAGCCGATCGGCAAGGGGGGCTCACATCCCGTCCAGCCCGTTATCCTGTCCTTCTCTCACCGTAGCTGAAATCTAAACCAGGGAGGGCCAGGACGTTGCTCGTAATAGGGGTTAACACCGGACGAATCAGCTATATCCAACCTACTTCTACCAAGCTCGCGGCACGTGATCAGGTATCAGAGAAATGATTTGATATATCGTTCCGGGGTGCTCACCGCGGTGGAGGACGGCCAATGGCGACCCTCATATTCCTCTTATCAAGCAGAAGGAAAACGGATTGACCGTCTGGTGTGTTTTATATCTCTGATGAAGGGCCATGAGCGATCACACAGAAGTTCTGCTCGACACCCCGCGTGGGGCCCGATATGGCTCGGGTGCCCACAGAATCCGCGGTTTTACGGAGGAAGAATTCCCTACGTGCATGGATCTGCACATGGAAGGGGTATCAGCAACCGATGAGCGAAAATGGCAATGCAAACCGCCGCTCACCACCGGCCTTTAGTCAACATGAATAGCAGGAGGCAGCCGGGTCTTCATCGAACGTGGGTCTCACGCGACCGGGGGCCCGGGATTTTTTGTGGAAGACAAGGTCGAACCCAAGAACCCGGCAGTGGCAACTGCCAAGTCGGACGGCCGGCACCACTGGGCACCTCCATGGAACTAAGAGACATTCTGCGGTGTTTGTAGAACATTTGGCCCTCTTTGTTCTCAGGCCGAGACTTCCCGAGACAAAGTGTTTTGAGGTTCTGGATGCTCCTGGCTGTGGGACAGTCAAGCCCATCATCGCAGATGGGCTGCATTTAACCCCTGAGCCCCTTTTTCTTGGCTTGGAGTTGTGCCTTCTATTCGTTATTCTTGTCCAGTCATCGAGTCTTAGTACCGATACGTACTTTGCTTTGCTTCAACTTCCACGAGCAGCATGACTATCTTTTCCTTGACATTTATTGCTCGACACACACATACTTGGATTGGATATCTATCGCCCTTGAACGGCTTCGGCTCGCTGCAGGTAAAGCCCCTTTCCTAGCACCAAGCTTTCTCTGTGTACATGTCTCGGTTTACATGAGACAGCAACGTGAGGGGATGGAGTGTTACAAGTCAGTTGCACGACACGCGGTAGCACAGATCGGGGGAAGATCAGGGTCCATCCCTTGGTACAGGTAAGTCAGCTGTCTGAGGTTGGTAAAGTTGAACCCTAGGCATACGAGGCTGTTTTCAAAAAGTCATCTTCTTTGGGAGTCCAATGATACAAGAGGCACACATAACCTCAGTAGCGAATCAGCCGGCGGAGGTTTTGCGGTGTGATGTAGTGGCACAGTGCCTTGACTTGGATGAGCAGCATACGCTTAATGACATATGTGATGACGCTGGAGGGCACATCCACCAGCCTACTGGACAACTCATATTGCCATCACGGTAACCCATCCTCCATGGGCATCTCACATGGTAATTAAGTCACTTGGACAGTGGGCAGTGCTCGGTCGCCTGGTCCTGCTTGAGGGAGAGCCAAGTTCCACGGACACGATAGCACGCATCGAATACTATCTCATATTTCAGGATCTACATTTGTGTCAAGGTTACTGGCGAAGTCGGGGTCAAACTGAGCGTAATTCCAGCAGCCTAGTTGGATATTGCTCTCTATCTGACCAATGTCCAAAGTGATAGATAAAACCGCCCAAATATCTTCGTCGTATAGTGATACTAGTACTATAAGAGTAAGATATCACTATGAATACAATGAAATTGCCTGAGAAAACTCAATTTTCTGTGAGTATCATGCAAATGGTCAGAGGTTGGTGGTTGTCATAGCAGCCAGTCCCCCTATTCTCTAGACACCAACCAAGGATTAGGGTTAAATATGGGGGTAGTTTTGCACATGCCGATAAGATAAGGAATTTCATCCCACTTGCTTACCAGGCGCAATTGAAATGATTGAACCGATTCGCGCGCCCACCTAGCCAAAAAGTTGTTATCCATGTCGCAAACTTTCCCCCGAGCCCCTCTCGATCAGCCCACCCACTGATCGCTCCAGCTAGTCGATGGCTTTCAGGTCATTCCGCTCCCGGATCTTGTTTCGACTGCCAACCATCTCCGTTCCCACCGTCACCGCCTTTGGGAGAAGTGTCACCACCCCCACCACAATATTCGCGATCAGGACCTTGAATCCTCTCAGAACAATGGCGTCGACAGCAATGGCTATTGACCCGGCCTCTGAGGTCGCGATGCCACCCACAGTGACTGGCAGACCAGCCGTTGTCCCCGAAGAGACCACAGCTGCTGCTGTCAAGGTCCAGCGCACCCCCGAAGAAGCCGCCGCAACAGAGAGCACAGTCAACTGGTGCATCTCCGCCCTCCCCGAAGAGATGCTAGCTAGAAGGGTGCCCATACCACCCAGGGGCGTCGACTACCGCGGGAAGATTGTCCTGGCGCCTATGGTGCGATCGGGAGAGCTGCCTGCGCGGTTGTTGGCGTTGAAGTACGGGGCTGATCTAGTCTGGGGTATGTTTCTCTCCTTTGCCAATCTCTCCCCTCTCCCCCTCCTCCTTTCTCCCTCCCTCTCTGAACTATTCACTGACAGTACCTACGTAACAACAGGCCCAGAAACAGTAGACCACTCCCTCATCGGCACCACCCGCCGCGTCAACCCCCGAACTGGCTGCATAGAATGGACTCGGCCCCCTTCCCAAGCCCACAACAAGGCCGGCTACGACGAGAACGTCATCTTCCGTATCGACCCCTCCCGCGAGCAGGGGAAGCTTGTTTTCCAGATTGGAACCTCGGATCCGGACAGGGCGCTGGCGGCGGCGAGGCTGGTGGCGGGGGATGTAGCGGGGATAGACGTCAACGCCGGCTGCCCGAAGCCCTTCTCTACCTCGGGCGGCATGGGCGCGGCGCTGCTCCAGACTCCGGATAAACTCGTTGCCATCCTTGAGAATCTCACCAGGCATATTATACCCGAGTTTCAGATTGGGGTGTCAGTCAAGATTAGGTTGCTGGAAACACCAGCGCAGACGGAGGCACTGGTGAGGAGGTTGGTAAAGACGGGGATCACGGGGTTGACGATTCACTGCCGGACCACGCCTATGCGGCCAAGGGAGAAGGCTATCCGGGGACAGCTGAGGATGATTGGGTACATCTGCCGTGAGGCTGGGGTAGCCTGCGTCGTCAATGGTGATGTAGCGGACAGAGCAGACGGCTACCAGCTGATGAACGAGTTCAAAGTCGACGGGGCGATGATTGCGACTGCCGCGGAGAAGAATCCCAACGTTTTCTTACCAGAGAGGCAGGAGAGGACGAAATGGGGGACGTATGCGAGGGAGCTGGTGAGGTTGGCGATGGAGGTGGAGAATAAGCTGAGCAACACCAAGTTTACGCTCAGTCAGATTGTTCCCGGGAGGGAGCCGGTGTACAAGACGATGTGCGCGTCGGGGAAGAACTATGAAGAGCTGGTGAGGGTGATGGGGTTTCATGAGGGAGAGGGGGCCGAGGAGATAGTGCAGATGGCGAGAAGGACGGATGAGGTGTTGAGGTTGGGGGAGTGGGCTCCGAAGAAGGAACAGAAGGGGAAGAAGGCAAATGGACAGCAGCAGCAGCAGCAGGGTAATGGGAGTAAGAAGAGGAAAAGTGAGGATGAGTTGGAGGGGAAGGGGGTGAAGCGGGAGAAGGTGGTAGTTGCTGAGGAGGCTGGGCAGTATGAGGGCGGTGCAGTTGCTCAGACTGTGTAAGATAGGGTGGAATTGAGATTTGGTGTTGAAGATGGATATACCCCTTGTTATTGTAGACTTTTGAGTTATTGGCGAAGCATGGAATGGTAAATATATAAAAGGTAGATGGGTTAGATATGGGGAATTTTATGGGAAGAAAAAAGCCAGATACGACCAGCATTGGATTTCTCGCCTCGCGGGAATAGATACTAAATTCAGGGGCTCTGAACACATGACAAATGCTTTTTAGAGGTCGTGCCAGTGGACGACATATGAGCGTTCCGCTGTGACATATCTATATGAATATCCCATGTCATATCCCAACATATGAAGTCTTGTTAAGTAGATACACACATCAACACTAAACCCTTCTCCCCTGCGCCAACAACTCCGACACCTTCGGCGGCAGCACCAACGCGCTCCTGTCATTCCTCCTGTAAAAGTCCACCAACGCCACGGCCGTCTTTTCAGGCAAGTCTTCGTGAATAAAGTGGCCTGCTTCGGGAAAGACTTGCAGCGCGTATTTCCCTGCGTTTCTTGTTAGCATCACCAATCTCGCATTAGGAAAACCAAAAGGTGAACATACCCTGCATTTGCCCAATAGTCAACTCGGTATCCAACCTATCCGTACCGGCCAATAATAACATCTTCCCTGCACCCTTCCCCGGGCCCTTCGCCCCTTGTCCTAGAAATTTCTTGCTCAGACCTATAAACCACCCCTGCCAAAACGGTTGCGTTGAACTCAAATCCGTCCTCCATCTCCACGGCTTTGATGTCCTCGGTTGTGGCACTGGTATCTCTGATTGTGGTTGTGATGTAGAAGTGGTATCAATCAACAGAGCCGGCACGCTCACCCTCGCACTCACCGAGTTCCGTATCGTCCTCGATCGCACATGCCACTCTATCCCTTCTTTGAGAGAATTAAACCCTTGGGGGCGGGTGCTGAGGTACGTCTGCATTGACTGCAATGCATCCAAGGCTGAGCCTTCAACGACGTCAAGGACGGCGTACCCCAAGAGGGAAACAGAAGGTGGGAGGAGGGGCTGGTAGGCTAGCTCGGTGACTACGGCTCCGCCTAGGGAGTGGCCTACCATGATTAACGGGGGGATGTCAGGCCAGGACATGGTTTTGGCGGTTAGCAGGATGGCATCGCAGAGGTCTTGGGAGAGGGTGGGGAGGGAAAGATCGGTGGGTTCGCTGGGGTTGGGGGCGGTTAGGGAGGTGAGGCCGTGGCCGCGGGCGTCGAGGGAGAGGATACCGGCAGAGGGGAGACGTTTGCGGATTTCGGAGCCGAGGACGGCAAAGGAGAGGGCGGAGGAGCCGGCGCCGTGGTGGGTTACGAAGAGGGGACCTCCGCCGGTGGAGGATGGTTTGGTTGTTCCTAGTGTTGGGGGGTTGCTGGATGAGGAAGTAGGGGGTGCGGGGGAGGTGAGGTAGACGTGGTAGGTTATCGTGTTGTCTGTGGAGGGGAGGAAGAGTTCCCGTTCGAAGTAGGTTGTCCAGGGGATGGGGTCTAGGGAGCGGGTTGGGACTCTGGGGATGGGATGTTAGTAAGGGGCTGATATCAAGTGAATGAACGGTAGATTGAACATGCCCTTGTGGTCTAGCGAACAAAGCCCTGCCTGGGGAAGGGATTACTGTGCCCGTTGATGAGACTGAAGATGCTGACGAGGAATCATCGTCTTGTGGGTGATTTGGTATTGATGAGAGAGATCCAAACTGGTCTTCATCCTCTTCGTCTAACTCATTGAACTCGGAAAGACCAACGGGTGGTTGTGATGTGGTCGCCGGGATTGGTATTGCTGCGGTTCCCACGGCTTGGGTTGGCGTGTAGGCGTGCGCTTGCATCGTGTTGGAAAGCCTTGCTTTTGCCCACTTCTTTTGCAGCTCGCTCATGATATGTTATTCCCAGATGTTGATACAGACCCCTGTTCCCTTACACCTCCTTCCTCCTGGTGGGGTTGCTTGTCTTCTTTTGCGCGGCTGGGCTTTGATGCTTCACGATGAATAGCGTCAAACAAAAGGGTACTCAAAACTGAGTGATGCCGGTTGTCAACTAAAATAGGAGTGGTCAACTCAATATCACACGACTCGAGGAATCGTGTGACTGGCCGCGTTGGTCATTGGTGTGGTTGCTTGATGATTGATCGTTAGGTGCTCTTCACACAACCAGGAGGCTGAGGTCATTGGTTGTCAGAGCTTGAAATTGCGCACTGTGATGCCCCTCAGTAATGTGTGTGAGTCCAGCAGCAGAGACCCTGGCGTCACAGTGCCAGTAGAATATTTGACCACGGTCGTGTATGTGAGCTCTTGATTCTTCAACATTTAAAGTTGCACAACCTACTTTCGACCCAAAGATCGAATTCTGGCCGTAAATTTGTATACTTGATGTTTCTATATTTCTCCAAATTCTTTTTCTGGACATGACCTGACTTCGAGGTGAAACAAACGGGGCACGAACTCGACACTGAAAAGCAGCCCAAGACCGGCTCTTATCTGTGAATTCATGTCATACTTAGTACCAACTACCAAGGAGCGCTCAAATCAATGCATTGATGCATAGATGATGGCTGTGCACGGGACAGACGATCCCCTCTCTAGGAGCCCAGGGTTCCCTACTTCGGAGGAAGTCCTGTCGTTGTTGGGGAGATGTCAAAGTCTGACGCACTTGGGATTCAAGAACTCTGACATTACTGTTCGCTGTGGGGAAGGTTGGTCAGGGGGAAGTTCGGGGCGTACAAGATGCGATGCACAATACTTTTGTTGCTGAAGTAAGCAAAGGATTCTTTTCCACGTGTCGAAACCTGCTGACCGTCTTGAGAATCCCTTTCGGAAGGGTCGTGGTCTCTGTGCTTGTCGAAGGCAGAAACACAGGCAATACAGACAATATGCCATCCAAGGGCCACCGCAGGGCTGTCATTTCTACCACGCATATCTGTCAACGTCAACTCTTGAACACCACGACATGACAGCGGGTGTTAACAACACAACAGTACTTTTCGCCGACTGCAAAGTTTCATGCATCAAAAGAAAAAGTCTCAGAGCTGCTGTCGCTAAAACAACTTTTGGACCCCCACAGCCAATCGGTAGCCAAGTACCCGCCTCAGAGCCGCCCTAGAGGTTGCAAAGCACCGCGCAGGGTTCTCCCCGAGCGTCCTTATGCCGCTAAGGTTTCAGATGGCCTCCAGGTCCTCGACCCGCACCCTCGGTTCTCCCCGTTCGCTCCCTTCGCCTCCTCCACAGCCCATCGTCAAGGCCCAGGAGACCTCCCGAGTCAAACCGACTGGTCTAGGGATCACCGAATTTTTGGGTTGCTTGTGACAAAGCCAATAGGACTTGACATCTGCTGGCAAGATGCAGTCCCATTCGATGACAGAGAATATCAAGAATTTGCCCTCATGCCAGGGATTGCTTTTGTTGGGGTTTTCCCCATCTCCAGGGCAGCTCCTCCAGTCCCGTTTCATATACCCGCTGGGTCCCGTCTCCTTTATGTCTGCCACCCCCTGTCTGATCCATTTGATCCCTATCAACAAGCCATCTCTCGCTTTTCCCTCTTTCTGGTTTCCTTTCGTTCCCCATTTCCGGCTTTTTGGGCCAATAGTCGAAGATCGACACTTGTGTTGAGAACAGCTTCACTTTTTCAGTTCTCCCTCCTCGAGGGGCAACTTGTTGCCCTCTTTCTTTCTTTTCTCTTCACCATCTTTTCATTCTTTTCAGGTTGATCCTCGGCTAGCTGTTTTGAATGCCTTTCTTTTAGACTACGACGACTTTCACTTCTTCGATTCTTGACTTATTCCGGACCGGTTTCGAGGAATTTATATACCAAACCCCATTGACTAGTTCTCAGACGGGAAAGAGACGACATAGCGAAGACGAGAGAAGTAGTTGAGAACTGCACATTCGGCAAATTTAGAAGGAAGGCTAAGGAAGATATACCGACGACAGAGCAAACGCTGCAAAACGATTTTCCATTCGATCATTTACAACACCATTTTATTGAACGACTTCAAAAGGAATAGAGATAAAGATGAAGAGCTGGGTTTTCAAGGCAGGATTGGCCGGGGTGGTTCTGGCGAATGGGGCTCTGGGCGCCGATATTCTTGAGACGGTGGGATTCAGCAACTGCAACGGCACCGCTGCGGTTTCGGTACAGAGAGTCAACATCAAGTACAACAACGAGGACAAGTCAGTAACCTTCGATGTGGCCGGCTCAAGCTCTCAGATCCAGAATGTCACAGCCGTCTTAAATGTCACGGCTTATGGCCAAAACATCTACTCGAACGCTTTCGATCCCTGCGATGCTGCCACATTCGTCGATCAGCTGTGCCCGGTTCCCGCAGGCACTTTCTCCGCCAAGGGCACACAAAAGATTCCAGAGGAGTTCGCCAACTTGGTACCAGCGATTGCTTTTCAAATTCCCGATATTGCGGCCATGGCTACGTTGCAGCTTCAGTCCAAGGAGTCTGGCGAGAAGGTGGCGTGTCTCGAGGCTCAGGTGTCTAACGGCAAGACCGCTGTTGTCCCTGCTGTCTCTTACGTTGCTGCTGGTGTTGCTGGAGCTGCTTTGATCATGAGTGGCATCTCCGCTGCTGGAGCGGCCTTCTCCGGTGCCAGTGCTGCGGCAAGCGGTGCAACGGCTGGCGGCATGGGCACCATCAGCCCCAGCTTCACTGAGGTCTTTGGCTGGTTTCAGGGTATGGCGATGAACGGCATGATGTCTGTCAACTATCCCAACGTTTACCGGAGCTTCGCCCAGAATTTCGGCTTCTCGACTGGCCTCGTCCCTTGGACACAGATGCAGCTGTCTATCGATCAATTCCGTAATATGACTGGAGGCAACCTGACAGAAGACAGCGTCGAGTTCTTGAAGAGCGCTACTTTAGTGTACCCGGATGGTTCCTCTTCGACACCTTCTGGCTCGGCTCTGGTGAAGAGAGCATTCGATAACTTCGTCTACCTTGCCAAACGCCAAATCGAAGGTATCGAGACCAGCGTCAACACCACCGAGCCTGGCGTCGCGCCCGAAAGTGGTGCACCCGCCGAGACCATCCGAGTGGCTGTCACCGGCATGCAAGCCTACGTTCAGGAGCTCTCCGTTCCCAAATCCAACACGTTCATGACTGTGCTCCTCATCGTGGCTCTCGTTATTGCCGTCATTGTTGTCGGCGTCCTCCTCGTCAAGATTATTCTCGAGTTCTGGGCTCTTTTCGGCAGCTTTCCCAAGTCCTTGTCTGGCTTCAGGAAGCACTACTGGGGTTCCATCGGTCGCGCCATCACCCATTTGATCCTTCTCCTCTACGGTGTTTGGGTGCTTTACTGCGTCTTTCAGTTTACGAATGGCGACTCCTGGGCGGCCAAGACCCTGGCTGGCATCACCCTTTTTCTCTTCACCGGCATCCTTGCCTTCTTCTCCTTCAATATCTGGCGCACAGCCCGGAGACTCAAGAAGCACGAGGGTGATGTTGCGGGGTTGTACGACGACAAGAGCATTTGGGTCAAGTACAGCTTGTTCTACGAGTCTTACCGTAAGGGTTGCTGGTGGATTTTCCTACCTACCATTATCTATATGTTTGCCAAGGGTTTCGCCCTCGCTGCCACCGACGGTAATGGCATGGTTCAGACATCTGCCCAGCTTATCATCGAGGGTGTCATGCTCATCGTCCTCGTGTGGAGCCGGCCCTACGAGCGCAGGTCGAGCAACGTGGTGAACATCACCATTCAGGTTGTCCGCGTTCTCTCCGTTGTCTGCATCTTTGTCTTTGTTGAACAATTCGGCATTGCACAGACTACCCAGACTGTTGCCGGCGTCGTCTTGATCGCTGTACAGTCTGCCTTGACGGGCATTCTCGCCATTTTGATTGCCTGGAACGCGATCAGCGCCTGCTGCAAGAAGAACCCACATAGGCAGAGAAGAAAGGAGATGGGTATGTCATTTCTTATTTACCCTGCCTACAATCGAGACCCTGCTAACATCCTTCCCCAGAAAAAATGCAACGTGACACCCTCACCCCATTGGATGCGCGCAACTCTCTCCTTCTCGATCGCGAGAAGACGATGCAGTCTGATCTGACCGACTCATTCTCTCTGCTCAAGACAGGAGCCCCTTTGGGCACTGTGGATACGAAGCAGTCCCTCACTCGTCCCGTGTCTTCTGCTTCCTCAAGATACACACCGCCTCCTACCCAATCCCAGCCGCAGCATACCCGTGATGGTAGCAATGACAGCTCCTTCTTTCGCAACAACATGCGTGAAAGCAGACAGTTGAGGTTACCAATCTCGGTGAATGGAACGGTGTATAATTCCAATCCGTATGGAAGAGATGCTATGGGGTATGGAGGTGGAGGCTACGGGCCAGGAGGGGGGTATGGCTTTCGAGGGTGATTTGACTGACGTGATATGTGGCCAAAAACCAGTTGTTGAAATTAGAACTAGGGATATGTAAGGGGGGATAAGATGATGACCAACTACCAATACCTTGTATTTTTATTTATTATTTTCTTGATTTATTGTTTTTACGGTAGCTCTCCTGTTGCATTATTTTGCTAGCCTAGTATTCATAACAACCATACCCGATATGTATAACACCATCATCAAACACTACTGGTCGACGGCCCATGCGTTCAACGGTAGAAGATTCCGATACAAAGACCTGTCATTGAAGAATAAGTTCCAGATTACGCTATCACATTACTTCAATATCTACCGAACATCTATCTTCCGTCGTGTACACGACCCAACAATGAGCTGTCTTCGCTTCACATGCTGTGCCTATGATGCACAAACACCAAGTCTAGCCATCTAGATCTGGCCAGAACAACGCCATAGGCACACTTCACATTCTACAGGCACGGATTCATCCTTCAAACCCCTTGTCCATCCCCGTCTCCCCGTTTAGGTCTCCATTCGACAAATGCCCTGTCGGGTGATACTATCCTGCCGTTCATGTCTGATATCTATCGCCGATTTTCATCAGTAACCATTCTGACAGGTAGGAAAAAAAGCATGGCTTGCCTCGCATATCACATCACACGACAGCTCTCGACCGCATTTTCCCACCTCCTCGCCAGTCAGCCAGCCCCCATACATATCTCACAAAGCCTAGAACCACCAGCCCACATAGGTAGGTTATACCAAAAGCCGTCATCCCGAACAAATTACCGACCAACCCGTGTGCCCGTGAAGGTCACCGAATCCATAACCGCCCGTCGGCCAACCAACCAACCAGCCAGCCAGCCAGTCAGGCCAGGCCAACTTCGACAAGCACCAACCAAGGTTCTTTCTCAAAAGCGAAAAGGTCTAGACCTTCACAGACCGCCTTTCTCTCTCCCTCTCATACACACACTTAAAATGCCACCCCCCCTTGCAGCTGCATGACGGTATGTTACATACAAGGGCAAAAATCCAAACATGCAGATCGAAAAATCCCATGGTCATCGAATACGGCATTCTTTTAACCCTCAGTCATTGACCTATCATCCACAAACTCCACCAATAAACTTCCACGTACAGTAACCTTTACTGAATACTTCCACCCCCCCAATCCCAATTCATCCACACATACCAGAAAAATTGCCCGAACTCAATAAACCGGACATCATGATTACTGTGACTTAATCGGCATGTACCCACTCGCTTCCCCCCTAACCCCCGAAAACTTTCTTTAAAAAAATTAAACCTTGCTATTTGAACTGAATCCTAATCCATCGAATCTCAGATCTCGTTCTTGTAATGGTGAAATTAGCCTGATTATAGCCCCTCGGCGGTGACGTAGTCACAACCAAACAACAGAATTCAGATTATGGAGTAACTCTCTCATGAAGCAAAACTCTCCTCCCTTTTCCATCTTCCCAACATACTTTCATCATTCTATATACTCGCTATCTCCCCTTACTACATCCCATCCCGGCATATGATCTCCCCCCAACCTCACCCCACCACACTCCCCAGGATAGGTATATTACATCACATACTCCCTCTTAGTTTCAAGATAGGTATCCATCCACCACACCAAATACATCTCCAAATGTCACTTTCCTACTCCCCCTTTCCTCTTTCGCCCCCAACCACAAACATGAAAGGCTGTGAGTACATGTTAGATACCCATAGGCAGAAAAATCAGACCATATTCATATCCACACAAAAAAGATAAAAAAGGGAAGAAAAGATGTCAATGACGCGTTTCTGCGGGGCAAACACAGAAAACATATCTCCCCGCCGTCAAACCCCCCCATGAGATCGAGATCTTGACATTCCTATACACTCCTCGCCTACCTACCCACCCATCTGATACCTAACCCGCGCACTCCTAATCCATGACTCCCCCCTTCCTCCGGAGTTCTCTCGTATCCCATATCAACAATACACACAAGCCGCCGCCGCCCCCAAATATGCAAGGTTCGATGTTTTGACATGAATAGTGGGTCCTCTTCGGATGTATTGAAAAAATGAGGGTGGTGTTGATGATGATCTCGCCATTTGGGGTATTCCATCCGGCTTGTGGTCGGATGTAATGATGCTGATTATCGAATTGTGGTTGTAATAGTTGAATCTCGCGATGTCTGAACAGGGAAAAGAAACAATAAGAGGAATGATACATTTTGCATAATAAATAAATAAAAGAGTATATACAAAGAAAAGTCATTTTATTGGTAGAGAGAGAGAGCCTGTCCCTGGGGGGGGGGGGGGGGGGGGGGGGGCGGCCGGCGCGGGGGCGGGGGGGGGCGGGGGGGGGGGGGGGGGGGGGC